>UELV01141223.1:12568-24637 GCA_900490015.1 Megastigmus stigmatizans | reverse complement strand
GTGCATGTGTGATGTGTTGTAAAGTTTCTTTTATTTTTTTATAACAATAAGACTGATAGATTTCGATTGCTCCTTTTTATTAAATTTACTTGTATTTTAATTAAGACGCTCTGTGATATTACTTTAAGTTGTAACTTTTGATGACTGCAATAATTTAAGACTGTATAAGCTGTGATATCATAGAAAGACTGAAAATGGGCGATTGAGAAAACAAAAAAAAAATGTATACTTCAAAGAAATATCTATATTATATAAACATATACATTTTGTAAATTATTACGAATAAACTTATATCTATCTATCTATCTAACTCGCGAAATCGCCTATCTCTCTCTCTCTCTAATCCGCGACACGCGCCACGCTCGCTGCCCTGCTCATGATCCTCGGTGCTTGCGCGCCGTCGAATCGAGTGCACAATCGAATTAACGATTGAATTCTCGATTCAATCGCGAATTCGTTACAGCCCTCTCCCAGACCCTGGATACCATGATGGTGACAGCTCGATGATCGCGCTCGATGACCTATCAGAGGAACAGGTAAGGATCCTATGTGGATGATGCAAAGGCTCCTGTACTGAAATACAACCACGTGCTGTCGGGAGCCCTTCAGACGACCGGGCTTTCGCTTCGCTACCGAAATTGATGACGCAGACTTCTCGATTCTTACGCCCGCTCGTTTTACAACTTTCGTGGCCTTCCGAGGCCTTCCGCGGGGCCGCGAAATTATCGGCACACAGGCAGCCGCTACATCTCCCAGTGCAGTGATGCTTACTTGCGTGCTCACTGCGCTCGCTGGCGGAGGGTCGCTCAACGGCACATCGACGCTTGCATCCATCGGAGGTTGCGTCTCGACGTCGTCTACTTCTGTCGAATCCATCTGACTTCCTTCGGCGACGTACTCCTTGATTTATTCCGCATGGACGGGTCCTTTTAACTTCCCGTCCATATCTTCTAGCTCGTATGTATTAGAACCGAGCTTGGCCGTGATCCTATACGGACCCGTGTATTTCGGGGCAAATTTAGCTCTTAACCCTTCCGTAGCAGAAGACACTATCTTATTACGCTTCCAGACTCGATCTCCCACATCGAATCCAGTTGATCTACCCCGTACGTCATAATAAGAGGCCTGCTGATTGTGAGATTCCTCCGATCTCTGGCTCGCTTCAGCACGCAGATTGATCAAATCTTCAATCCTCCGTTGCCAATTCTCAAGAGCTTCAGCTTGCTCTCTATCTAAAGCAGCTAGCTCTTGACATCGACGAATTGTCAAAGGAGGCATTGGCTGTCTTCCATAGTTCAGTACAGCAGGACTGGCTCCCACTGAACTATGCACAGCCGTGTTAAACGCAAACACGAGCTCTGGCAAATTATCTTCCCATGTTCGATGGCTCTCCTCGATAAATGCCATGAGCATTGTCTTCAGTGACCGATTAACTCGCTCCACTGTATTTGCCTGCGGATGATAGGGTAGCAACGTAGTATGGTGCACCTCTCTCTCTACGAGAAAGCTATCAATGGCACGGTTCTTAAATTCCGTGCCATTATCCGAAAGAAAGATTTCAGGAGCTCCATATCTTAAAAAGATATGCTCTTTGAGCTCCTTAAGGACCGTTTTTGCATTGGCTTTGCGAATGGGGATAACCTCGACCCATCGCGTGAATAAATCCTGAAAGACCAAGATATACTCGAATCCTTTTACAGATTTGGGCAAAGGACCCATGATATCACCTGCAACCACTTGCCATGGTCTAGTGATAGTCTTTCGCTCCATTAGCCCTACTGGAGCACGTTGTTCGACTTTGCACTGCTGACATACAGTACATCGTCGAACATAGGCTTCCACATCCTTATACATGCCCCACCAATAATATAAATTGGCTATCCGGGAATAAGTCTTGTCTCTTCCGAGATGACCCGCAGTTGACTCGTCATGCCTCTCATGAAGCACTGCTTTTCGCTTCTCTTTAGGCGCTGCGTATACCTCGATTTCATGCTCAGCGAGCGTAGTACATCTGAGTATACGTTCCGGCGGTCTAATCATGCGATCTAGCAACTGGTTCAGTTGCTCTCGCTCAGCTGATCCTACGTCAGCGAGCCCGATGGCAGTCACAGCTGTGACTCTGCGCTCGCTGAGTCCAGCTAGTTCAAGATCCACATATTTGTTCTCATCTTTGAAGGTTAATTGGTTCTTGCAAGGATCCAGTACTGCTGTGAACAATCTTGTGAAGTTCACTCCGACGTAACAGTCTGCATCTAACTCTGGTATGATCGCAACTGTCACGTCCTTTTAGATCCCTCCTATCTCGAACGGTAGACTCACATAGCCTACGATGGCGGTGTAATGACCGTTTGCCATTCTCGCACATCTGCCGTAGCTTGGTCGAAGCTCTCGACCGCACGCACTGGCGATCTGTAATCCTACAGATCCCATTATTGCGCATGCTGCTCCAGGATCAAACAACGCTCGAATCCTATAGCCACCGATGTTGACTTGCAACCACCATCGGTCTTCACTTTCGTCAGGATCTGAACATTGCTCTGATGACCCCTTACGCTGTTCAGAAGTATTTACTACGTCTGAACAACTTCCGTCGACCTCTCTAGCCGACTTAGAGGCCCTTGCGGGATCGTAGGAGAGGCAGCGACCGTTACTGCGCGCTCCTCCTTCCGTTTCCCGCCATATTGCTTCGGCAATCCTTAGCCATATGCCCCGGCTTCTCGCACGTATAGCATTTCATCTGCTTACGAATTTGTCGAGGGCTAGCCGGACCTGGACGCTGACCATGCTTTCCTGTCGTCTCCTTTATTACGGGAGTGTCAGGTCGTCCTTTGGGCTTCCGATAGCCCTGTCGCTTCTTCAGCGCTTCTGGAGACTTAATCCGCGCTCGATGCTTGAGCTGCTCAATCAGAGGCTTGCCCTCTTTGAGCAGCTCAGCGAATGCCGTTGTGTCAGGTTGACATTGGCCGACTGCTGCCACTTTCGTATCAACCCCTGAGACTACCGGTTTAGCTTTCGGAAGCTTCTGGGGCTTCTTATGCCATTTCCGGCATCACAGTATTCTGTAGCGACGGTGGAGGTCTAAACGCCTCACCTACTGTGCCGCGTTGATCCTATACAGCTGTCTTATTCGCTCCTCGTCGCTGGCTTTTACCACTGACTCCACCAGCAGCATTTGTAATGGGTGTAAACCCTTTTGTTTCACGCTTTCGTCGTGAATCGTGGATCCAGTTGCTTCGAAGGCCTTTCCCTCGATATAAGCTCTCCGCAGCTCTTCACGCTGATTCCTCAGTTGGCTCAAAATCGGCTGCTGAGTAATTTCCCAACAGCTATTTCTGCAACCTATTCTTTTTTTCGAAGGGAAGACCCTGGTGGCTAAGCTACAATTCGGTTAGCGCTTCCTCCAGGTCTTCCTCTTCTATGCCACAGCACCAGCCCTCTAGTGCTTTCAGCGTCGTATCTGCCATTTTTCCCAAAATCGACGCTAAATTTCCTAAATCACTCCTGATCTGGTGCTCGAATCTCGAATTGTCGAGTTCGAATCTTACTCAGTGCACTAGATTTTGCTCTAGTGCACCTCTCCAGATCCGCTCGAGCAAGGATCCGACTTTTGCCGGGTTCGAATCTCGAACTCCCGAGTTCGAATCCTGCTTCTATTCGAGCTGTATGACTTCAAGTACACTAGATTCACTTATCAGTGCACTATTCCGGGCTTTTCGGATGCACAGACTTCACTTGGTCTGTGCTTCCTTCAACAGGAATACTCTGGGTTCGAACTTCGACTCGCACAAGCTCGAACTCTTCTTCCGTTCGAACTTTTCTTGTTGTGCGCGTTCGAACTCCCTGTGTCTGCGCGTTTTTCCACTTGAGGTCGCAGGTTCGAATCCTACTAGTGATGTGCTGAGATCGATTCTACGTGCTTACGGGAGTAATTCTGCCCTGCTCATAATCCTCGGTGCTTGCGCGCCGCCGGATCGAGCGCACAATCGAATTAACGATTGAATTCTCGATTCAATTGCGAATTCATTACAAAGTATTCGCAGTTTAGGTACCCTCTTTAGATGTTACCATGCAAATGATAAAACCGCGGAATTGAGCTATAAAGCCTAACATCGCTCGGTAATACTTAGAGTGTTTTTCATTTATTGATGAAAAAAACTTTTATAACTTGTACATAAATGGATATCAGTTCTTTTGAATTTAAAATGAATTAAATACTAAATGAATTGATTCTTTACTGGACTTAATTATTATAATTTATTCAATATTATTTCGATAAAACAACAATGTATTATAATTTGTAAAAATTATCTGAAATGTTGAGAACAAATAACTGGTGCGTAAGCGCAACTAATCAATATTTTAGAAATTAATTTAATTTGAAACGAAATATCACGGATTCGTATCGAAGAATAATGAGTTTCATGAAATTTTTCTAGACAAATTGTTGATGTGAATCAATAATTTTAATTATTATTATTAATTCAGAAAGAGGAAGACTAAATTTTAGGTTTCGTTTTTTAGATGCATAGAATGCTGTTTTATGTCCTGCAAGGAGATAAATTTAATTTTAGAACATGTAAGTATTTTTGGATTAACGGATAGACTAAAATATTGAATAATACTCGAGGACAAAATTTCGAGCGTATGGTGCTTCATCGGTCTCGACTCTCAATCCTTTCTCGTGACAGAGACCATAGAATATGCACATCAAAAATAATGATTCCGAAATCTGATATTTCTTCTATTTATTTGGCATTACCATACAGAAAGTTCATGTGTAAAGCAATATACTTTGTGTATTAAGAGCTACTTTTGCCCCATAAGGGCTTTTACATGCAACTACGAATCCAATTGTTTCTTCACACACTCACTTTTTATATTAAAAAATAATATTAAGTAATATTTGTTATTTTGATTTCTCAAAAAATGTATTAAGTTAAATTAGAAAAAAGTATTTAAATAAATTGCATTTAATTATTAAATTGTTTTTTTTTAGATTCTTTTTTTATTGGACTTGAGCAGCTGCTGGATGAGGTCTATGATGTCCTTTTCTAGCATATCGGCGACTTGCAGATGGATTTCCTCCTCCACCTTCGGAGAAACCGGATAATCCTTCTGTTTTATCGGTTTCGCCGTGCCGACATCTATGTCATATTCGGCTAGGTGGGTGTAGCCAAAAGGGCCATCATTCGGTGGTAATACCTCATCCAACAGCGCTTCTAGCAGTACCAGTTCCTCTTCGGATACATGTGCTACTCCTATTGATGCTAGTGCGGCTACGCCACTTCCTATGGCGGCCACTTCTAGTGGGGTGTAGGCTCCGGTCTCTTCAGGAGAATCTGGTCAGGGTCTGAATCCAACACGGCTCGGAATGCTCTGTTGAAGTGTCGCTACTCTTACCTTCTTAGTCAAGCCTTCTAGCGTGAAAGGTAAGAGTCCGTGACCGCCTAATGGACTCCTCTTTCCGTCTGCCAGTCTAACCTCTCCAACTTCTGTCCGGAGGAGGCTTCTTTCGAGATTGGCTGCGATATGGAGACCCACTTGACCCATGACTGTGCTCGAGGCTCACGGATCGTAGAGCGCTCTAAGCCAGTAGTCTTCGATTTCTACCTGGAGCCACCATCGGGTTTCGTCTTCAGGACGATATTTTGGCCCTTTCTCATCCCTTCGGGGACGTTTTGCCGGAAGCGTTGAGGCTGCATCCTTCTGGATATGCTCTTGCTGTTCTGCCGGGGCCTTTCTAGGTCACGGTTCGGCAGATGGTGGGGCCTCGGGTGTGGGTGGCGCGTTAAAGACCTCCTCTACTCGCCCCCTGTCCGGTTTCCTGAACAGTCCGGGCAATACTTCTTCATGAAGCCTAGCCTTCCACAATCGTGATAGCGTAGCGGTTCTTTAGGATCGCAACTGGGGCGTTCTTTGCGCTTTCTTTCATCGCTATCTCGGCTTCGCCCTCTGCTGTTAAGCTCTTCCCTTCGGGGTGAGTGTTTCCGCCCCTTCTGTGTTTCTGCCGTATTTTTCGGGCCGTAATGTTTGGCATCCATTAATTCCGATATCTGTTGGATCCAAACCGGTTCTACAGCAATTGGCGGAGTCATGGCCGCGGCTGCCAGTTTAGTGTCGGAGTTGGCTGGGGTTATCCTCGTTTTGTACGCCATTTTTGGGCACAAAGTTGTTGCTGCTTTAGGCGGAATTCTGAAAGCTTTTTCGCTCTCGATAGTCTGCTCTGCGTCCGCAGCTAGAATGAAAAGCATCTCTACTGAGTCGCATTCTCTCCTTTTCACTTGCCGTTGTAGCTGCGGCAGCATATTCCCATACAGCATGTCGAGCTGTGCCGCCTGGTCCGGTATTGGCTTTAATTTTCTCATGATGCTAATCAGACACGTGAGGTAATCTCTGCGCGTGTGCTCTCCAATCCTGCTCTTGGTGAGCTCGTATCGTCGATATGACTCGGCATCTGGTCGTAGTGGCACGTGAAGGTCTCCTGGAACCCGACTTGTTTCGTTCTTTCTGGTTCTACCCACGTGCTTCAAGTAGGTGGTGTACGCAACATATCTTCCACCTTCTCTGTTAGGGCTCTGACCCTAGGGATAATGTCTGCCACGCCCAGCGGGAAGTTTGACGGGACTTGGAACGGCGGGCTACATGTGGCCGTCAACGCTAGCCAATCCCGTCTCCTTGACGTTTCTTCATTCTCGCTGTCGTCTTCATCGGTGGCGTGCGTGCTCATCGTAACAGGATTTGGCCATGGTGCTGTGGCACTGAGGCTTTCCATCACCTTGTCATCTGATGCCAACTCTTCTGGCAGGTGCGTGCCTGGTGTTTGTCTTTCATTTGCTGTTTCACCTCGTGGCTCTTTTCTGCTGGTTATCAGCGTAGGTCATTCTTCCCTCCTTCGCTGGATGGGGTTATCCACCTCTACGCATGCTACAAAGTCTTCGGCTGTGTAGTTTCCCAGCAGCCACTGATACAGCCGGCTGACTTTTCCCAGCCGTGATACTGAATCAGTGAGTTCCAATGTCTCTAGATGTTCCTGGTGCGACGAGCGCCCCTCAACTACCGCAACCCGGCAAGCCTCGGTGCTTTCGCGCAGAGGGTTACAGGCGTGTACCTCCCACCCGCGAGAGAGCTGCGCACGCAGCTCACACCGCCGAACGCTCTCGCCGCCGCCGCCGCTATCGCGGCTATAAAAGGCGACACACGCGGTCTAAGCCAGTCCTCGCGGCTTGATTATCGGCGCTCCGGTGTCAAGTCTCCAGGGCTTCCCCCTTCCCCCACCGCGACGCATCCGCACCACCGCGACACCGCCGTCCGGCAGTAGCTAACGAATACCTGGTACCCCAGGATTCTCTAGCTTCGCCATCCTGTGCCCCTCCACAATGGCGCTCCGTTGTGAAAGGACAAGGCCGACCCCGATCACACACCTACCCAATCCGCGTTCCGTGCCGTCTAGTCGCGCCATCTATCGGTGCCCCGTTGATGGCGCGACTCAGCGGCTACCGCCTCGTTTACCGACGGCGCTCCATCGTAAACGAGACAGTAGTTTAGCTTCACCGTAGTTTTGTAATCTTGTTTATCCGTAGATACATTGGGTAGATTTAAATGTAACCCCGTACATACACACGCACGTTCACACACCGACACTAGATGTATAGCCGTGATTGTATCTCAGTAGAGCGCTCTTGTTTGTTTCAGGTCACGAACCCCATCGGAGCCGATTCTTAGCTCCACTATCTATTTGTATTTAGTTTGTTAGGCCAATTTAATAAACATAGTTATTAAAGAAACGCCTGTGTTCGCCCTGACTCATTCACCCAGATCCACGAACCCTGTTTCCTTGCTCCTACCACAGACCACGGAAAATCCCTCGGTTACATGGCGCCCGAACAGTTTCTCAAAAGCTCTGCGGCATAGATTTACGGCTATACATACCGATACACCGATCGAAGTTAGGTACACTTGTTAGGCAAATTACAGCGTGTACAATACACAAAATCTTTTTAACATTTGTTCCGACCGCGAATTTTGTAATGCAGGAAGATGGCCGCAGTTTCTTGGATTTACAACCTGAAGAAGGAAGAGTTAATCGAAGAACTAGCAAGCTACGAATTGGATACAAGCGGTACTTTAGACATGCTCCGCCAACGCATGAGCAATTACGTGAAAGAAAACGCGTCAGAACTCACCAAGGAGAAAAAAACGTCAGACCTAACAAACATCGGCGAAACTCAAGTTCTAGGCAGGAATACCACGCTAGGTTCAACATCCATGTCAGAAAGCAGTCATAACAACGAACAGGGAGAACGCGTAATTATGGTCGAAAATGCCACACCGGCGCACATCAGAACCCTCGAAACAATGCGCAAATGGGGATATCACTTCGAAGGCAATAACGTATATACTTTCCTCGAACGCGTAGACTAGCTACAAACTGCTTACGGGCTAACAGATGAACAACTGATCACCGGACTCCCCGAATTACTGCGAGGCGATGCTCAGCTCTGGTACCGCAATTTACCCAAAGCTAACCTAACCTGGAGAGCCGTACAAGACAGTCTACGCGCTTATTTTCTATCCCCTGGAGAATTACGACACCTTGATCGTCAGATCAACGACCGCCGGCAAGGGGCAAAAGAATCTATTCGCGCTTTCACCCTCGCCGTCTCCACACAGATGAGACGTAGAGGAGGCTACAGCCTAGAACAACAACTCGATACCCTGTATTATCAAATGAAAGCAGAATATCGTCTGCATATACGACGTAACGAAATAACATGCGTGAATCACGTTATACAGCTTGCGGAAGAGCTAGAGGAGACAATGCGACAAATAAACAGGGACACCCGAGAGTTTAAACCAACCAAGAAAAATATTACGATGACCGTATCCAAGACATACAACCGCAAAGAATGCTGCTGGCGCTGTAAACAACGGGGCCACGACCGGACAAACTGCAATATCCGACCGGCCCAAGAAGAACATAGATACTATGTCCAAATGAGAATAGGCAACCGTGAGTATCTTGCGCTAGTAGACACCGGCTCAGTTAATTCATTCATCAATGACCAAGTACATCGGCACTGTACATCATCTGACTGAACACGAGTGGAAAAACAGTGGCAGGCTGGAATGGCTGACGGTACAGAAACCACCCTGACAGGCACAGTCAGGGTGGTTTCTGTACCGTCATACTAAACCGAGAGCTCGAACACGCGTTCTCCATAATGGAAACCCTAGGATGCGAAGTACTCCTAGGCATGGATATATTACGGCAACTAGACATCAAAGTCACCCTGAACGGCCTAGAATTAATACCGGGGGTCAACAAAGCGCCAAGCATATGCACGGTCAACAGTCTCCAGTGCATTACAGACCTAACACCAAAGAATATGAACCGCTTAAACACCCTGCTTGACAACAAAAAAGAATTATTTGCGAAAGTCAGAGGCACGACGCCCCTTATAACGCACAAGATAAGGTTAATGAAAGAGACACCGATAAAACAACGCCACAGGCCATGCAACCCGACAAAACAGGAAATAATGAGCATGGAATTAGACAAGATACTGAAAGAGGGAGTAGTTTGCCCGTCAAAGAGCCCGTGGAGCTCTCCATTTGTAATAGCCCGTAAGAAAGACGGAAAGCCTCGATTTTGCATAGACTTCAGAAAGGTAAACGATGCCTCCGAGAAAGACGCCTACCCGATACCTCAGATCAATGCAACAGTAAACAAGCTTCGCGGGGCAAGATATATATCAACTATCGACCTAAAAAACGGCTACTGGCAAGTGCCGCTTGAAAAAGATCACTGCATTCACAGTACCCGGAAGAGATCTCTACGAATTCACGGTTATGCCTTTCGGCTTACACGCAGTACCATCTATGTTCCAGCGCCTTCTAGATCAAGTGATCACTCCCGAGATGGCACCACACGCGTTAGCATATCTGGACGATATAGTAATAATAACGGAGACTTTCGACGAACACTTGGCACCCTTGGAAAAAGTCCTACTCAGGTTAACCTTATCCCAAACTGGGACAAATGCCAGTTCGCACGACACAGCCTCAAATATCTTGGCCACGTCGTCGATAAAAAAGGACTACGCACTGACCCCGACCGAATAGATGCCATCAAAAATTTAGAAGCGCCAAACAACTGCGACGCTTCTTGGGTCTAACTTCATGGTACCGCCTTTTATAAGGGATGTATCTGCAATCTCCACCCCTCTAAACTCACTTCTTAAAAGGAAAGCTAAATGGAAGTGAGAGGAAAGTCAACAAAAAGCCTTCGAAGAATTAAAAAGCCAAATAACAGAAGCACCCGTACTAGCATGCCCAGATTGGACCCAAACATTTACACTCCAGACAGACGCAAGCAAAGACGGCCTCGGCGCAGTTCTCACACAAGGTGAAGGCGCTAACGAACGCGTCATAGCCTATGCCAGCAAGACACTAACAAAGGCAGAAAAAAATTATTTGGCAACAGAGCTCGAGTGTCTGGGTATAAAATGGGGCATTTGGAAAATGCGGGATTACCTTGAGGGATACCACTTTAAAGTGATCACCGACCACCAATCTCTCAAATGGTTAAATAACATTGATAACCCTTCAGGCAGACTCGCCAGATGGGCGTTAGAACTGAGCCAGTGGGACTACGAAATCATTTACCGACGAGGCAAGGATAATGTCGTTGCGGACGCGCTCTCTCGGCAACCACTACCAGTCTTCCAGATAAACCAGCCGATAAAATGCAAATGGTATCTACAAACGGTAAAGAAGGTACAACAAAACCCAGACGGTAACCCAGAGTACTGCATACGCAACGGAAGACTATTCAGACATATCCTACATACATTAGATTTCAATGAAAATGATCCAGCCGAAGAATGGAAATTGTGCATCCCAACCGACGAACGACACCGCATGCTACATGAAAACCATGATGCACCTACTGCAGGCCACATGGGCGTAGCGAAAACATTAACACGTCTCTCCCGCCTATACTACTGGTCAGGAATGCTCCGCGACGCAACAAAGTATGTACGCAGCTGTGACAATTGCCAGCGTCATAAAACTAGCCAACAAGCGACACCTGGACAAATGCATGCGACAAATGTAGAACAGCCCTGGGAGATGGTTTCCATAGATCTGGTAGGACCACTCCCCAGATCTAAGAACGGGCACACACAGCTATTTGTCATGCAGGACAGACTTACGAAATGGGTGGAACTGCAGCCGATGCGCACGGCAACAGCTACAGCCGTTACAAACGCTTTACGTACCAACGTCATCCTGCGTCACGGATGCCCGAAAAGCGTCATCAGCGACAATGGACGCCAGTTCATTTCAAAGGAATTTACAAAACTTCTAAACGACAGTGGCATCAAACATCGCCGCGAACAACCATATGCACCTCAGTGCAATCCGGTCGAAAGAACCAACCGGGTCGTTAAAACCATGATAAAACAGTTTATTAAGGACACTCAGAAAACTTGGGACAGTCATCTCGCCGAATTTGCTTTCGCATACAACACCGCGCCCAGCGACTCCACAGGATTCTCACCTGCATACCTTAACTCCGGCAGAGAACTAACCCCACCAGGCACCCTGAGTCAGAAGGTGGGTGGCCCAACGTCACCAGGAACGGACGGCCGAAGGAAGCGCATACAAGAGGCGATCGAACTCGCTCGAACAATTATCACACGCAGTTTCGATAAGCAACGGCATTATTACAACCTGCGCCGGCGAAAATGGGAGCCCGCCATAGGCGATCTCGTGCTAAAGAGTCTGCATACACTATCAGACAAGGCCAAAAACTACAGCGCAGGTTTAGAAAAGAAAGCAGACGGACCTTTCAAAATACACAAGAAAATATCGCCAGTTATTTATGACCTAATAGATGCTACTGGAAAAATAAGCCAGCATGTACACATAAAGGATATGAAGGCATACAAACAAACCCAAGAATAAACAATACCGGGAAGTATCTCAGTCGAGCAAATTCATAGAATCGCCGAACGACCACAAAGCCATGGAAAAAGGCCTCGGATATATTCAGTACACCGCGAAATG
>UELV01141067.1:0-22300 GCA_900490015.1 Megastigmus stigmatizans | reverse complement strand
GTTTATTATTTATATGTATTTGCAACTATGTATTTGCAAATTTATTTGTGTTAATGTAACTATGTATGCTAGCGTATCACACTAAGACATGGCGGATCTTCATGCAAAACACGAGTGTACGTAATTTTCAATTTTTTTTTCATGATAATTAAAAAATAAGTCTATATAATTTAATATACTATATATTCAGAAAACCCTAACGAATACATTATTATTATTTTCATGAATAAACAAATTGGCTACAGTTTAATATTTTTTGATTAAATGTGTATCTGTTCATTCACTGGTACGTGTTCATTTACTGGTCTAGTCACCCTATGATATTTTTATGACACGAGACACGGATGGAAATTGAAAATGTTTCAGCTAAGGTAAATGTGAATAATCTTGGAATCATTATATTCACTCGGTGTTGGAGACGATCCAAAGATGTTAAATTTTAAAACATAAACTACTTTATTACAATAACGAAGAATATTCATTGTAAAACGGCTAGTCTATAACGAAAGGAATGTGTAAAATTTTATTATACAATACCACATCTTTCTATTCTGAAGCGTTATATATATATTTATTCTCTGACAGTCGTTAGTATCATCGACTTAACTCATTAATAATTGTCATTATCCGTAATTACAACTTTTATGCAGATTAATCATAATAGCATAGTGAAACATTGTAATAGAGAAACAATAAACTAGTATCGGACAAAATACTAGTCATTAAGACATTAGTTTTGGTAAAAGCATACTTATCTCTAAATAACTAGTATAATGTGCGGTTTTCTTTGTATATTTTAGAAGCTAAATAATAGTCAAGTATTACTTTTACTTTTTACAGATTTTACGAGAAACTATTCCTTCGACATTTATTATTTTCCTAATCTATAAATTAGCTATAATTATTTTTAACGATTAATGTTTTCATTCACTGTACACATCTGAATATACGTCTTTTTTTTGTTGCAATGGATGAAAGAAAAATTAAAGAATCTTTTAAATGAACCATCGACGCGCTTATTAAACCCATATTAAAATACCGATATTAAAATACATTACAAAATTTAGGTGTTTATGCGTAATATATTCAAACTTTTAATATTGGCATTTATCACATTGTCAAATATCGAATAACTTCCGTGTATAAACAAGAATGATTTTTCATACGAATGCGTAAATGCTTTTGAATATTACGTAATGCTATCAGTGATTCTTTTACGAGGGCCATCACATCTGCATTTTATACTTCTAATTTTTTAACGTCCACGTGATCGAGTTAAATTCTCGAAAAGAGTATTTTAATTAATCTTGAGCTCTGTGCTTTTTCGCTTTTGACGTCCTCATAGTCAAGGTAACATCTTATTAAGATTGAATATTTGAATATATGAAATCATTCTTTACCGAGGATACCCATATTCATGCGTTTTAATGAAAAACGTGATCCTGTGCTGTATACATGCAAAAGGAATACATAGTGATTGAAGAACTCATTAATTACTTTTTAACGGAAACAATGAAAAATCTACCAGTTTAGGTATATAGTGTTGACAGTTATGCGATATATTATCGTTTCAAGAGTTTGAAAAGCATAAAAGGATACGTTCATTTCTTCTCTCAACTCTTCAAATCATCGTCAATAGAAACAGTAATTATCAACGACAATAACTTATGACAAATTCCAAGAAACTGAAAGTTTAGTTTTTTAACTTATTCTGTTTAAGTATTTTTAATCTTCGGTCAAAAAAAATCAAATTTATAATTTGATCGTACAAATCTATACTTTTTCAAACTGATCAATTGCCTAAAGTGTATTACACAAGTTAAGATTTAAAAGAAAAAAATATTTTCAACTGCTATTTGTTGAATAAGAGAAGCGACATTTTTTTAAAAGTTCGGTTTACATTTCCAATTTTCAAACAGACGCGAAACCCTCGCATAAAGTGTGGCGTCTATATTTATATTCTTTGTATCGACTTAATACTATTGCCAGTAATACAAAGTATGCGCAATGCTTTATTGCACCTTTAAAAATGATCTATTGGCATATTTGATATGTAAATTAACAGGGAAGTTAGAAATTGTAGAAGACAAAAAAGTAATTAGTGAAAAGATTTATGGAAATTTATAGATTGAGTACATCGTCTGCATCAAAATAGTTTATAGCATTCCATGTTATTTAATATTTTTACTGGATAATTTATTTTAAAAAGTCACAGCATATATGGATCAATGCATCAAATAGACCTTTATAAAATGTAACATATACATACGTAAATATAAATTATTTACTTTTACCAGGGATCCAAAATGTATGAACGTTTAAATTAATTACTGATAGTATACAGAAATAATAATAAGTTTTCTGATAAATAACAAAAGAACAATAGATTTATGACATCTCTGGTTCTTTATCTCTATTAGATATGCATTTGTTTAGATTCACTGCCGGATTTTATTAGTCGTATAACCAGAGTCACTGTCTGTTGATTTACTAAAAATCACTTCATTATCTTTAGTGGTTATTAACAAAAAGCTTACGTGATACACTGATTTCGAAATATTAGAATAAGTTTTCATTCATTTATCTGCTTAATATTTTTTCAACAATTAAAATGTTATTACTAGAATTTTTAAGGAATTTATTGTAAATTGAACGATAGATTTGGATTATTTGAAAATGTTATAGGTTCCAGAACGTTCCAAAGTTTAAATTATCAATTACTCAATAAAAAAAACAAGAATTTACTGTTGTATAAGGATTAATGATACTAAGAGCTGCAAACTCGGGCAATAAGCATAACAAATATAGAGTATTGAAATAATTGTGATAAAAAGTTATTTATGTCAAAGTATGGAAAAATAAAAAAATGCAGAACACGTGTGCTAAATGTATCAGGATGTAAATTAAAACAAATGTATGTATAAGAAGCTGCAGTATGGAAATCTCAAAAAAAAATATAAAATCGTTACAAGAGTTATCCAGGCAATATATAATAAGATTCCATTTTTTTAAATCATTTGGTTCACAATATTCACAACTGAACCCTACAAAAAAATCGAATAAATGGTATTTGATCGTCAGCAATCTTGACCCATATTAAATTAAATTCAGAATCGGGAATTACTTAAACCGAAAATGTATTTAAATTTAACAGGAGCTTGCATAAATCATAAAATTTTTAACGCCTTCTCATGTATTATGTATATATCACTTTTTAACGACACACATAAAAATCGTATTTGATCAACGGGTTTAAATTCGTATTCTCAATTTAGTGATCGATAATAAAAAAAAGCACACCAATAAAAAGCCCTTTAAATTATTAATTTATCATCTAAAAAAGTAACTTGTCGTTATCTATATCCAAACAAAAAAAAAGTTGTCTATACATATTAATTAAGTAAAAATATAGATATATGCAAATCTAATTGGCTTTTGAAAACCGACGAATTTCATTAGGCGCGTAACGAATAATTGAAATATATTACAAGTCCAGATAAAGTATATCGATCGATACGGAGCTCGGGTGGGAAAAATGCCCCGGTGAACGCGAGGAATTCGAAACGAAGCGCGCGATGAAAAAAAGATAAAACAGGGCGGCAAAAAGCGCCAGGCGATGAAGAAAAAAGGGAAAAATGTCAGGTCTAGCGTCTGAAAAAGTTGTAAATTTTGCATATTGATGTGTGCACATACACGTATAATTGCATGTGCTCGGGAGAGACAGTGCGTGCCACTTATGTAAGTCGTGTCGAACGCGAGGAGAGCAACAAAAAATCAAAGAGAGAGAGAGAGAGAACTGGATCATTACACGACTTTCGAAGAGCTGCCGTGCATGCAGCGATCGATCCTTTGCATTATATAGCTTCGTCCTTTCTCCGCGCGATGCGCAAACTTTGTTATTGTGCAAGTGCAGCTAAGAGAGACCCATCAATGACGTGCGATCGTACATGTTGTAGTGATTCGCGCACAGGTCGAGACTTGGTTATTACAACTGCAGAATATATCCGACTTTTATCCTTACGCTTGTCGATCGATGCGCGTCTTTTATCGAATGCGATTTTTTCGTCTACATTGGTTATTGCGGTTATGCAAAATTTATGAATCGGTGATTTATCTTTTGTTGAGCGTGCGTGCGTGCGTTTTTTTTTCGTTTTCGTGGCGAAAATTTTCGTTGACGCAGCTCTTTGAGATAGTAATCGCGTCTGCGGTTAAAAAAGTTTAAAAAAATAAATTTTACGTAATCGTTTAATGCTTCGTTATATTTAATGATATATACATATATCGTCGATTAAGTCCAAGCGAGTTTTACTTCATTTTGACGTTTCTCTGTTTCAGAATGCATTGTCCTGTTCATGGTGGGACTCGTTTGCAGTCTCTTCTCTTTTGTCATTTACGTAATCGATCCAGTAAACATGGTCATACAATACGTAAGTACAGTTGCAAAATCTGGCAATCGGCCGTTATTTCATTGCGCAACATTATTTGTGAATATCAATGAAAAAATGCATAATGAAAAACTTGCATTTTTTGTACAGCCATTTGAAGAACAAAAGATAACTTTTCTACTGCTATCTTACATACCGAAAGAGCGATATAAGGTCATAGAATTGCATAAAAGTTTTTAATTTACTAAACAATAAGCTTAATCTACATAACATATGATCTATATTTAGTATACAAAACATGAAGGAACAAAATAGTGAGTTTTAGTTGCGTTAATTTGTTCCGTGAAACTTTTGAATCGAAAAATAGGATATTTTGATTTCTTTCGCAATTTCAAAAACATGTTTATAGTTTTAAAGGGAATCAGTTTTTAACCTTACACAATTTTCTTTTACGAGGAAGTGTAATTATTCATGAAGGTGTGTACCTTAAATTAAAGCTAAAACTTTCGACTTTCAATTAAAGGAATAAAGTTTTTCATTGAATTTATAATTTTCTTTGAATTCATCGAAAACTCAATCCCTTGGCCATAACTGATTAGGAATAGGGACAGTAACGGTATATACTTACCAGTAGCATTTTACCTCCAATTATTCGAATTTATGCCGTTGCTGTCGCAAAGATAATTTATCATTTTAAAATGCAACATAAACTGTAGAGCGGTATCATTTAGATAAGCTTAAATAAGCTTCAAGTTCATGTACCTCTCATATTAATTAACATTTTGTAAAATTACAAAATAAAACATGAGAATCCCAACATTGATTCTTATTGAAATTGCAACGGTAACGCTCAAAACTTGCACTATCCTTTGAACCATAAAAAGACGACTAATTTAAAAAAAATTAGCCCCCATTATTAAGGTTAAAGGCTTTAAAAAAGGGTCAAGACGAGTACAGAAAGACCTGATTTACAATAATTTTGTTTTCAACTTTCCGTGTCATATAAGGGAGTTGATTGATTTTTTAAATTTAATATTTTTTATGCTTCAATTGATGACGTAGGCTGCAGTTCATTTTATTCCGATCTCGTCTGGATCCTCCCTTTATTCGCGCAAATCTTCTCATTTTGTACACAAGACATTTTAACTGAATATAATTATTGTATCGTGACAATAATAATCGGTAACCAGTAGGTCAATCATCCAATGGGATTATAGCCCGATAAACATATACGGTGACAAAAATTCTCTCTCCCCCAGAAACTGAAAATGGCACCAGGCTCGTTGATTTTCACGCTGTGGAGGAAGCCACCGATCGACGTCTTCATCCACGTCTACGTATTCAACATAACGAACGCCGAGGCGTTTGCGAATGGCGATGAGAAACTCAAGGTCGAAGAAATCGGCCCCTACGTCTATCAGTAAGTATTCATGTGTACCGGTAATAAACCCACTTGGCAGCTGTTCGCGGTATTAATAATAAGATCATAAAAATTGTGACACCTTACGTGCATGCACGAGCCGTATATATATATATATAATAGCGATGTCGTAATATCCATTAGTGAATGAAGATTACGAAAATTCTCAAAAATTATGAGATGTATATATTACGGTATGTTATATAGAGATATTATTTACGACAATCGCTTCCACATTACTTATATAAAGTGATTTTCATATGTATAATAATATGCGGGTATCGGTTGCAGAGAAATCCTGGAAAATCGCAACATCACGTGGAACGACAACGGCACGATATCTTACATTCCTAAGCGCACGGTGATTTTCAGGGCGGACATGTCGATCGCCGATCCCAAGGAAGAATACGTTACGGTGCCCAATATTCCGATGCTCGTAAGTATATTATAACCCGTACGAGGAAGACTCTCTTCTTATTAGCATAATTTGACTAAACTCCTGCTAGCCTCGCGTTTCTGCGCGGTCGTAAAATCGAGCCATCGGCTTCGACATCGGATCCACCGCGACCTTTGATGCTCGTGCAGTGTAATAAACTTATATTGGTACCTTTCGATGCCAATTACGATGGTGGCACTAATGAAAATTTGCATTACCCAATGCGTTGAGTACAAAAGTTATGCGATCTGTCCCCGTAATACATCAATGAACATTGCATAAAATCGTTAGGATTAGGCACGAAAATTCCTGGAGTGGATTCGATACTGTTACGGGTAACATCCAAGTCTATCCGTCTTTTTTTCCAAATCCAAATCGTTGACCATGCGCGTCGCGAGCTTATGCTTAGGTTCAGCGAACGCTCGTAATATGCATGATGGATTGCCGGCGGCTGCGGCGTCGCGTGATCGGCCGTGGCGGCATCAATTGAAAAGAGATTTAAACCGATGGAGCAACCTTACAACCATCCTGCCTTTTTTTGCCTGATTTTTTTTTCTCTCTCCACTGTTGGAGTAATGAGAGCGACATTCTTTAAATTTATATCGTTCGCGATATTGAATAATTGAATCATTTTGTTTTCAATTATATTTAATGTCTGATTTTGTAAGTCGCAAGGATGTTTATCTGAGAACGAGTGTCATAATTTGGTCAAATTAGTATTGTAAATGGGTATATTTTGTAAAATCAATTTGTACGTTATTTATCGTTCGACGCTTTAACATTGAAAACACTGACACTCCTTGAAGTGAATAACAGAAGATTGACAAGAAAAAGAAGTTAATGCCGAACTCCTTAACATATTAACATGTTAATAACCAAACAGTATAACGTGAGAAAAAATGCTTACGTATACCATTAAAGATTTAAAAGAAAAATAAAACTGTTTTCTAAGATCACTAGTGTCGATCTTCACACCTGAATTCAGTTATAAAGAAAATTTATTATAGTTGATCGATTCAATTATCCATTACCGATCGTGGAGGCAAAATTTCTTGTATAATTTTTATTGCTTTTTTATGGAATTAGCATAGACGACAGGGAAAGACATCGATAATACGTGCTATTATCGCAATTATTACACTTATCGGATTTTCATTAACATATTTAAATGCCGGTCATCGGCATAATAAATTATTTCATAGCAATTTAAAACAATTTTTAATTGCGGTTTTAAACTTCCGTCAATTAGGTGCCTTATCTGAATTTATACTGCAAACTGAACTAATTGTTGATCAGGTATTAATTATTAAATTGGTCACTTTCTCTTTATTATTTTACAAAATAATAGCATCAATTTGACTCTTTACTGCAATTGTATTTCGGTTTGTATTATCATTTATTTGATTAACATCTATTTTGCATTTATTATACTTATTGAACCCTTTTATTCTATATATAATACACTTTGGCAATAGTTAGTTTTTATTTTGATCAATAACTAGATTCACGAGTTTGAATACTTTAAATGGAGTAACGAATAATAATTAGTCTCCTGTTGTTTTTTCTTTTTTTATTAAATTGCCTATTTTAAGTTAAATATCAATTATTTGTATCTTCTTATTATTTCAAATGAGACAAGAAACTTTAATGAAAAGCCTGTAAATGCGGTCAATAATTGATTCATCGACGGTACTTAAATAATACTTTATCTGTTAATTATGTATTATTTTACGGATACACTTTCTAAAATATTAGTTATCTCGTGATCGATGAAAGATGGAATAATGAAAAAATCGAGAGATTCCTAAAAGTTTCGTTTACCTACAACGAAAATGTGGAAGTGGGACAAATTCTTCCCAGTAGTTTAGGTAAATACCGCAGCATCACTATATTTCCGGCCTAAAAAGGGACGCTGACATTTCGCGCATTCGATTATGTTAATCGGTCTACGCATTCAAACATGACACGAATTTCGTATGGTCCGATCCTCGTGTCTGTCCTAGAAAAAAATGTAAACGTAGACGCATCCATTTGCGTTGGTCCACGTGAGCGTTTCATTTTTCATTTAGAAGTTTTGAAGGTGCGACGCATGAATGAAACGACGTATGAAAATAATGTGATCGAAGGGTGATGGTATATTCAGTTGATTTGCGTATTTTGTAATTCGTGTAATGACGAAAACAACAATGTTTTCATAAATGGAGACGTATTATGACAGTTGAAGTTTTAATCGTAGGATTTCGAATAATTTATTCGATTGCTAGTTTTGATTACAGATGGTTTTCATTTAGGCATCGCGCATTAGAATAAAACAATGTTTATTATACATCGAAGAGTTTTGACACGAATGTGACTAAAGCAGTAAAATAATTAATAATAATCAACAATATTATGGATTATGTTGATGTACTGTATATGCACGATTAGTTGTTGAAATAATTTGACAAACAAATGCAATATCTAATTCGGAGCGCGGTAGCAAGCGAATCTTTGCAAAGCACAGAAACATACCTAAAAAATCGTGTTTATCGTTTTTGCCAAACTTTTTATAGTCCACAGCAACATTTCTTTCAACGAGTGAACAATGAAGCGATTTGTCAGCGATAGGCGTCGCGTGAACTATATCTGATACTATGTAACGAACGTAAATAAGCATATACGAGTACCAGATCGCCAGGTGTCACCCGCGAGACAGTGCAAAAAAAAAAAACTAAACTGGCTGTGCAACGAGTCTCTCCTGAGATTTTATTATGGGAGACGATGAGCAGTTCTTGAAAAAAGTTACGCAGTAGGCTATTTTTTATGTTGATGTTCTTTTTCGCGATGCGTGAATTAGTCTTATTTTGAACTTTATTATTTTTGACCGTGGATTTCTGTGATCGAAATGTGATTGTATGGTATTATCGTCACGCTATGTATGTTTTTAAGCTATATGTTTTAAAGACAAATTAGTATATTAGTAAATTAAAAAGAAGCCGTTTTGACTTCCTTTTAATGATGATAGAGATCATTCGTCATTATTTTACAATTTGTAATTCATGAGATTACAATTTGTAATTCAATCATTATCGTATAACTGAAACGCGCAACGATACATTTTGCGCAAAACCAAATACAAACTGAAAGGCAATATATGTACGGTGAATTTTGTTGTTTCAGGGAATCTCATCAGCATTGAGTGAGACTGGGTTCCTGGTCATTTATCCGTTTGTCCAATTAGCAAATCTCCTGAACAGCGAGCCAATATTACACATTTCGCTGTACGATTATTTTTGGGGCTACGACGACACGTTGGTGAATTTGGCTGGTACCGTCGTTCCGAGCTACATCAATTTCCATAAGTTTGGGCTACTCGATAGGGTAAGTTTCGTTTCTCATAACGTGTAGGGTAAAAAATAATCTCAATTTGAATGTAAAATTTAAATACAATGTACTTAATTATCGAGTGAACAGAATAAACCTTGAATTGAGCGCAAACAAAACGACGATGTTTTCGATAAAAATCCGCGCGGACGAAGTTAATGTAAAGTAAAATAAGGTTTCTTAAACCTTATATAACGATTATAAAATGTGTAAATAATGCCGCAGTTGATTGCAAACCAGATTTTGCTATACTAATGAACAAAGGACATGGCTTAACTTTAACATACAAATTAAATATTAAACAAGTAATTTTTACACCATTATTAATGACCTGTAAATGATTACCTCACGATTTTTTAAATATACTCCCTGCGATTCATTTCCACGGGAATTGTATACACTTCAAGGAAAACTTCCGATTCGGGTTACCGACCGAACTAAATAATAAACATAATATTAAGCTCGATTTCAAAGACGACTTTTTCGCAACTTCATGCGCGGTATTTACGTGCGCGCGCGCGACCGTCAATATCCTTTCACCATATATGTGACATATCGCGCGAATTCTAGTGAGCAAAATGAAAGAAAACAAAAAATTGAAATTGAAATAAGCATGTGTGCCCCCGGAGAGAAGAAAGGGAAAAACCCGAGTGAACGAGCATTGCGAAGGCTTTCTGTTCGATACTTTACGATCGAGACATTAAATGTGTATACGTGCATATTTAAACGTATATTTAAAGAATTGCCCTTGTTTGATCATTGGGATAGTATAAATAATTGCGTAGTATTAAAAGATGTGAGAATAATCATTTTTTTTTTCGATTACTTACGAATTTGAAGATACTTTTCAAAAATACATACAAGCTTTTCATCGCTCTATAAATTAATAGTTCGTTTTACAAGAGTCGAGCTAAAAAGCGATACTCTATATTTATTTTAAGCATATTTATTTATTTATATATACTCAAAAAAACAAGGTACCGAAATAAAATGTTGTTCGAAAAAAATGGTAGTGATCATAAAAGATTACGCAACGGTCATAAATAAGTCGAAAAAAAACAATACTTTTATTATTGCACACACTATAAAGACGATAGCGTATGTCTCGGTGTCCTTTAAGCGCATATTCAGAGTATGCGTAAAAAGTCTTACAAAAAAAAATTGATGTTTCGTAAAATGACATTTGACCGATATAGTCAATAAACATGCGAGAAAACTATAAATCACCAATCTTTAACAAGCCTCGAGCAGAGGAATGTTACCACATAAATATATATTTGTATATTTAGTTGCATAATGGACGTAGTATTGTTTATAATGACTCAATCGATTTTCCTTTATCACTGCAAATATAAGGCTGTTTAACTGGAAATTTTTAACGGAACGGCGAATGAAAAGATATGCGATTGCTAACACATTGATCGGTATATATAAACGGGATACCAACTAATTATAATCAAATTCAATAAATAATAGATACCAAGTACGAAATTGTCTGTTTTTAACTGGTTTCCATGCTTGTTTCAGATGTACGACGAAGGTGAGAATCTCATTAATATGAATATAAAGAAAAACGGCAATACGATAGAGGAATTGGGCAGGTATTTGAGCATCGAATCGATGAACGGAAACAAAGGATTATCGCAATGGGGTTACGTGCAAGAAGAAGGAAATAAAACGAGGCCAGAGTGAGTATTCTTACAGCCCTGGTGTACTATTGAAATTTGTATTTTAACCGATCCGTATAAGCTACCTATACATATACTCTTTTATTGAAACGAGCATCATTATTGTTTCGAATAATTTCAACTCTGCAAAATGTCAATTGAAAAGATTTAGATTAAAAAATCGTCAGCGAGATATATATCCTCGTGAAAATGTCATCGTGTGAATAAACCCAACAGGAACACGCAGTGCAATCGTATTCAAGGCTCGACCGAGGGAACAGTCTTCCCCACGCACATGGACACGCGGGCCGTGTTCAGGGTCTTCCGCAAAGCCTTCTGTCGTCCCTTGCCGATAGTCTTCACGGAGGAAGTCGAGATGTTCGGTCTGCCCGGTTACCGATACACTCTGCCCGACAACATTGCCGACACACCCGATCGTAATCCCGATAACGCTTGCTACTGCCGTAATAGTGACAATTGCATGAAGAGAGGACTGCTCGACTTGACACCTTGCTACTACAGTTAGTATATACCTTCGTTTTTTCTTTTCCTTTTTCCCTCTTTACGATCGTTATATGTATATAAGTTTTGACAAAAAAAATGTCGTGCGATATCTTGCGAAATAAGTATATGCCAGCCGCTAGTTATCGCTCGCATTTTGAATATAATTACGAGTATTCGCGGTGATAGTAATTCATACTTATGTAAGATCGATTGGATATTTGTATGCACTCGTAAACTCGGACCAATTGGACAATAATTCTGTTGAACTGCACCTTGCATATTAAATTACATTAGTTATGCCTTCGCATAATAATTGTCTATAATTGTGTTGTATGCGTAAAGCACGAGGATGAGTAGTGAAAATCAATGTGATTCGTTTGAAGTAATCGAAAGTTTAAGTATAAGAAGTTTGCGAAATTATTTATCTTTGTTTTTTTTTTACGACGAGAAGTATTAGAGTGGAACCTATTGTGGTATGTGCTTAAGTACATGATACTTGGCATGAAATAAAATAACTTGACAAGTTGTGATATAATACTTATGCGTATATATTTACATATTAATAATAGGTTTATACGTCAATTTTTTAAGCCAGGAACCATTCTTAGATCGATAGGTCTAGATATTTATAGAAAAAGGCAAAAAAAAATTGAATTAATATTCGGAATTTATAGTTTCCTTTATAAAAAACCGAAATTTCTTTATCTTCAGTTTCCTGCTAGAATAATTTGCATATTATTTATGCGACAGCTCGAATTAAAATATGAATTAATATATCAATAAACAAGTGGTTAAAAAATGTATTTAGTAAAAAAAAAGAATCAAATCGATCGGATCGAATAATAAAGCAATTGATTTATGGACCCGTGTGAATAAAGACACGAGGATATAAGAAAGTACAGTAAGCAATGAATAAGTGCGGGGATTTCGCGGGGACTTTCCTTAACGCATCCTCGTCCTGTGCATATATGCGCGCGAGCCATACGAGATTCTCCTGGAATTCCAGAATGATCTTCGTCCCTCTCCTCTATACCGATTCCTCGTGGTAAGTTTTATACATACACACGAGAGCAGCATTCAGGAACGATATTTCGCTCTTCCTTTATTTTGTCCCCCTTCGTTCGCAGCTTGGTATTACCATGCGAATGTGCACTTTAAAATTTCCGATTGCACGTCTTTATTATATTATAAAATGAATTTTTCTATCACCGAGATTGCGATTTACAAAGAAACGGTATAAGATTTTTACGCGTTTGCAGCAGTTTTCGAAGTACCGAGGTTCCGCTTATCTTAAAGAGGAAAGTTATAAAATAGTTCGTGCAGCCTTTGGGATATTAATTGAGGATAAAGTTTCGAAAAAAAATATCGTTTATTTCGTACCAATCTTCCCTTTGAGTATTCTCGCATCCGATATAGTTAATTATCCATATAATTGTTGTACGTTTATTCGGAGGTTGCAGGCAAATTCCATTTATTGTGTTTGATCGTTTGTGATTGAAATAAAATAATTTGCCTATTGAAACTCTATTTCAGATATACCGGCGGCTGCATCTCTACCTCATTTTTTGAACTCTGATCCCAGTTTAGCCGAAGGTGTCGAGGGTCTCCATCCCGATCCAGAGAAGCATCAAACTATAATTGTATTGCAGCCGGTAAGAATTCGTTAAACTTTCTATTATTGAATGAATTCTTTTATCTATTACATGTCCGCTCGATCCTTTCAAGTCTCGTATTAT
The DNA here is from genome assembly GCA_900490015.1 of Megastigmus stigmatizans. Classification (NCBI taxonomy): domain Eukaryota; kingdom Metazoa; phylum Arthropoda; class Insecta; order Hymenoptera; family Megastigmidae; genus Megastigmus; species Megastigmus stigmatizans. The sequence goes on along the minus strand of UELV01141067.1, from coordinate 8,789 downwards.
AAAATAGACGTATTGTATATTGATAAAATTTGTTTCGAATACATGAAAAATTAGTTGCACACCGATTATCCTCGATCATAAACTTTGATAATATCCAATCGGGTTATTCTTGAAATCTGCGAACACGTATCTTACTTAAAATAGAATTCGCCGAACCGTTAAAGGAAACATCCATACTTGTTTTCTCGCGTCTCGCAAGCTTTCTCCATCCATTTGAGATGACGAAGCGACGAAATAAAAAAAACAAACCTAATTAGAAAAAGATCCTCGCGCAATAATAAACACTTTTATCGCTTAACAAAGATCTGGAGGCTGCGGTTGCAGTAATTGCACACGTATACACATTGTGACATAATATAATGAGCTAGATAAACCTCGTTTTCGCAGGACATCGGTATCCCGATGTACGTGCACTCGAGGTTGCAGACGAACCTCGTCATGAAAGAGACGCGCTACAACTCCAAGACCAAGCCGTTCAATAACATGAACATACCGCTTTTCTGGACCGATCTCGTGAGTATACCATTATGCATACACGATCTAAGAAGCCTGATTATGATTTTTCTTTTACTTACTTTTTTTTAACGAAAAATATATATGATTTTTCGCAATACCTCGTGATGCTTATCCCCTGAAGCTATTATAAAGAAGTAGCTGTTTCTTGATGAGTACAGATGGTTCGTGGAATCGTCAGGTTTCACTTTTAATAAAAGAAGAAGTATGTAAAACGATGAATTTCGCCAAATAAGGATTGCTTTTAAAATTTTCCTTCGTTTCTTTTTATCGGAGAATATAAAAAAAAAAAGCTACTTCTTGATTGATTCGCTCCACCTAAACCCAGTCAATATTCTAATCAACTTTATATAAAACTCGTGTAGCAAAAGTAACTTTACGGTATATAATATAGATCATTTGCAGTGATAACAGCGTGTTATACGTCATATTGGACTACATTATAAATAAATATTTTGTAACGCAATTAAAAAAATGCAGTCTCTGGGTATAGGAAAGTTACAGTTATAGACTATAACTCAGGTAGGTATGTAAGTCATTGCTGTAAATACACCTAGAATTAACATGTAATAACAAGATTGGCTATGTTGTATCATATGCACATACTGGTGTACTAAAAGTATTGTAAATTTATATATATGTACATTGTAGCGATAGCTTGGCCAGTAGTCGCACCAAAAATTAATACTGCTGGTATCTCTAGATCTGGTTGTCTAATCAATTTAAAACGTTTTATGTACATTTATCCCAATGCGAAACTAAAATGTCCAATCCACGTTGGTCCTCGACCCAATAGCTCCCAGGCTAGCTAATGATTCACAGGAATAATAAAGTCCAACTCACCCTATCGGTATCCTCATAAGCTCTAATATCTTTCAGTCTATACAACGCGATTGTCTCTCGTTCCCAGGTGATCCATACACTACCGGACGATCTGATGCTCCTCCTGAAATTTGCTCTGAAAATAGCTCCAGTGATGCAGATAGTCCTGGTGATACTGCTGGCGATCGGTGGCGTCGCGACGATCTGCTGGTCGCTCGCCCTTACCCTCCTGGTCGTCCAGCAACAGCAACAGGAGGCAGCGGACAAGGAGAGACGCGACAGTACCGATCTCAGGATACCCTTGGGTTACGGCCAGTACACGGCAATACGTATACTTCCGGCTGTTAAGAAGATCACCTCCAAGACCGATCTCTTCATGTGATCCGCGACACTCGCGATTTGTCCGCGTGTGACATGTGCAATTAGACATTATGTATATCAGTGTGGATGCAGGCTCTCTCTTTCCCTCTTATTTCTTTTATAATAGCGTTGCTCGTCCGCGAGAACGTCACTTCTCCTTTTTAAACTTTTGCGCGGATGGTTAATCTCAGTTATAGGTGAACGCCAAGTTGTAAAAAAATATATATATCGTGGACTGCCGAGTTTATATATCTGCAGTGTGTCTCTCTTTTAAAGTGATATAGTGGATATTGAAACAATGTCTTTTCCCGCATGTAAATAGGACGAGAATGGATTCTGACATTGTGGAGTGAGTTGAGATCTTGTTGTCTTTTGCCATATGATACTTAATTTGACGAGAAAAGATATTGAATCTTCAACAAATCAAATTAGTTTCGTATATTTCTTTCGAGGTCCTTTTTAATATTATTAAGTTTATATTTTTTTATTATTTATCGAAATCCATCGCTTTTAGGATATTGTATAATTATGATAATTAGTCGATTAGTAAAATGTGAACTTCTTTTGCAGTGTGAAAAACAATCAGATTTTCTGACTTACCGATACTACTCTGTGTTATTAATTTAAAATTGTTCGTCAATAAATATAGTTTCTACGACGAGGAGTAAACAAAGTTGTAATACTACTATATACATTTGTGGGAAATATTTTATAAACTACGCGTGATAGCGTTTCACGTCTTTTTTTATTCTTGTTGAAGATTTGATGATTTAACGGAAAATGTATAATTTTAAATTGAATTTTGTTCCGCCTGTAAGTACTTATAAGCGATTTCGAAATGCCTTAATCCTATGTTGTTATTTAATGTAGGGGATATTTTATTGTTTGGTCTGGTATCAAAATAAACGGATGACTTCCTTCAGTAATTTAAGAAGATATATAGTTATTATTGCTTTAGCTTCGTTTTGTAAAAGCTGAAAAATGGTGCTTAGTGCTTTAAGTCAAATAGAAATTATCGACAACGCGTCATCAGTCATCTTAGAAAGTTAATGTGTTTTTACATACATTCCATTTCCATTTCATCAATCAAACTATGTACTCGTTATAAAAAATTTGAAAAATCAAATATTATTTTTTTTACTCGGTGAAATCTTCGGATGGCGAAAATTTTCCTGATATGCGTAATAGATCAATTTATATTGTTTGATGATACTATATATATAGTATATATATATATGTGTAAATGAACGTTAATTATTAAGTTCGTTATATCTACTATTATAGATATTTTTTGTAGTTATAATATTATGAGCATTCCTTTGAGAAACAGTTTTCTTTGTGATAGCCATTTTCAGGGAAAAAATGATGAATTGATATAAATAAATTACAAATTTATAAAATCAGTACAGGTACACTAAAAAAAATATTTTACTTCAGTGACTACTATGTTGTTTGAAAGTACTGGGCTCTGTAATATTTATTGTAAGAAAGTGTACGGAATCTAACGGAAATTTGCTATTGAACAGTTCAATTGCAATCAAAAATTATGTTTCTTTCTTATTATAACTACTTACTATTATTATTATTGTCATATTATTACATAAATAATATGTTAGCAGTCACGCGAGCAATACCATACGTTTTACCTTCACACTAAATGTTAAAGTACAAATTATACTTTTAAAGTTCTAATAGTATAAGTATTTGCCAGTCAAGTACAATACTTTAGATACTGAAATACTTGAATAAACGTTCTTTAACTGCAGTTGGCCAAGTATCTTATTTAAAAAAATGTACTTCAATGTTTTAATACTGTCTATCCAATTATGTAAATTACTTACATTAGTGGTACTGAACTGCGGCTATTTCTCCGTCAATTACAGCCCATATTATACAATTTGTTTTCATATACATTAATAATGACGAAGATGGACGCATATTTAGATTTTAAACTATGAACTAAAAATTAGAAAGACAGGAGTGTTTGATGAATAATGAGAAAGTATTTAACTTTTAAAGAGTCGATATATTGAAGAATTAGAAGAAGTAATTTACAACTCTTTCTCTGACCGCAAATATTCATAAAATCTTTTATTGTAAGACTGAGGATAGTTGAGACACTTATAAGCAGCTGTAGAATCATTTGATTGGATTTATTAAGGCTCATAAATATCGAGTTTATAATATAATAAAGGCACAAAATCAAAATAGAGTTTAGTGTTTTATGGTTCTTCAATTTGAAAATGAAAATTAAAAATTTAATTCTGTTCGCATCAAAGTTTTAGATTTTTTTCTGTCTCTTGACTGTATTAAGGACAACAGCAATTTATTGCAACAAATTATTGTGTGTTGAGAAAGAAAACATCTTCAGCTCGAACATGTCTGCCTAAAGAGAATATGTCTTACCTAGTTGATATGTAAAATATGAATATCAATTAATTATTTTTACATAAACATTCATAATGTGTACAATATGAGCTGAAGGTGTTGCAATTATACATTGTATAATTAAGCTAGTAATAAAATAAATATATGCTATCGTTGCCACGATTACTATAAAACATTCATATATTGTTAAGTTAAGTGATATTTTTTATCTTAAAATAGAGGTGTACAGGGATTAGAAGAAAATTCATTTTTACATTTATAAAATATGAAAAAATAAATAAAATGAGAATTTACAATGATCAAGGATTTTTTATTTCTTAATTGAAACAAAAATTCTAACATAGAATTTGTTATATTGATGTAAATATTTTTCTTTTTTTTTGAAAATTGATTGTATCTTTTAGCGATTCTTGTAGCTAGAAATACTGTCTTTTAGCAATTCTTTTAGCTAGAAATGCTATTTTTTTGAAAAATATTTTAATCCTCAAAATAGAATATATAATATTTTTTAAGAATGCATTCTGAGTTATTTACATTTAAATTTTACATTTTAATTTTACTCTGGCACTTATCACGATTTATTTATTATTATTAAGTTATTCAGTCAATTCTCTTAATGCTCTTTCTGATGTAATGTTGCCAACTTCTCTATGTAATATTTTTCTACGATTAACACTAGAAAGTGCACCTCCATCAGAGGCTCATGCTTTTATGGGCTGGCCCTGGCATGCTTGATTTGATTTTTTCTTAAATTTCTTATATTCTAACAATTTTAATTAAACATATTTAATAACATAAACTTGATTTTTAATAAAAATATATTTATGAAAAAATCTTTTTGCAAAATCAATAATATTCTCAATTTAAATCGAGAATAAAATTGTAAAAAAATTTTAAAATACATATATTGGCATAAATTATTTCGTACAAAAACTCGTTTAGTACCTGATTTAAAATTTACTGATTAATAATTACCATTACCCTGGTAGAAATAATCTTAACGAGTTTCTAGCCAGTTTTGAATTCTTACTATTATCTCTAATTTGGGGATCCATACAAAAACTAGACATCTATAGTTAAAAGCTAATTAAAAACTGTACAATATAATTCGTGATATAGAACATTTCAAAAAATGTCTTGGTTTAATAGTTACAAAACATTGGCATTTGACTAGCATGTTAACCATTCAAATTCGTCAATTTTCTACCAGGGTAGTTTCTTTTACAATATCTTGCTTCCATATATACTCGTTTATATATTTCGACTTTGGAACACATGAGTTTTTACAAGTATAAACTGCCAAAATTCCCCAATCAATATTATTAATAATATCATCTATGTTTAAATAAACTAAAAGTTGTGGCATTACTTGGAATTCAAACTGTCTTTCACTTCCACATTCTTCGCAATTTGGAATATTTTGTGGTTGAAAATTTGATGATATAAGCAAAGGACTTCCACCTCTGTTGTATCTTTAACAAAGAAATTATTATTAAATTATTAAGTAATTATTAAAAATTTTATTTCCAAGTATTATGAGCTAATGACTATTTAATACCTTAAAACTTGTTCAGGTTCATCTTTTATTCTTTTCTTAAATTTAGAAAAGGTTTTGTCTTCTATATCACTTGCCATTTGCAATAAATCATTATCTATATCTTTCTCTGACTGAAGAGTTCCTGCTTTTCCAGATTTGACAAGTTCATCAAATTTTTTGAGTTCTTCATCTTCTGTTGTACCGGTATCATTATTTTCAATGAATTCTTCTTTTTCTATTACAAGCTCAAATTGAGGAAACAAAAATATTTCACACATAGAAGTTTGTTGTTCCCCACATAAATTTTTATGACCATTCTTCCAGTCCCACACCTGATGTGAACGGCAACAATAATTTGTTTTTTTACATTTAGAACAATGACTAGATGAAAAAATACCACAAACACTACAAATTTTAGTCCATTTTTCTATATCTGCAAATAGAAGTAATTATAATAGAATTTATAAAAGTAAGTTAAAAAAAGTAAAATTACCTACTAACTTAAATCAGATTTCCAATCTTTATCTTCAACTGGTGGGTACGAAGGATAAAATTCATTTTCTGCCTCTAATTGTGATCGCAGAACTTTCACATTGCCATTGCAATTTTCCTTATAGCAATGTGGATTTTTACAAATAAATACATAAAGAGTTCTATGAAATGCTTTAGCATCCTCTTCGTAAGGTGCGTATACTTGACATAGAAAAATACAAGGGTCTTCACAATAATCGCAAGCAAGTTGTTTTGCATTAGGTATATTTTTCAAGTCTAGCCAAGCTGGTTTACCACCAATTTTACTTGGAAAAAATCTGCTTTCAAGCTTCCACGCCTCACAATCTTCCACAAAGCCAATGTCAATCATGTCACACATTTTTATATAAATTATATTATAAGTACTGCACTAAATTTCGAAATATACAAAACACGTATACTTCGCACGAGTACCTATTTCACGGGGAAAAATAACCTATTGCTATTATACCTATAGGTATATTATAGCAGAGATTAGTAAGAGATTGCCAGTGCCGTGTTAAAAAAAGCATGGTGAATTCGACCACGGCGCACCTCGCGGTGTGCATGTGAACCATGCCCATCTAGCTGTCGCCCTTACCTCACCCGTCGCAACCATCGCGCGCGTGGCCTCTTCGTTAGAGAGGGGGAACGTGCACCCAAAGCAGCAAAAGGGGAATTGTCGCGCAGGCCTCGTAGTATCCTCCATCCACGCGGTTTAGATATTCACAAAAACCCGGCCTTTAGACGGATGTTTTTTTTTATGAACCATATACATTAATGAGTAAATTCCAAAGTGTATTAATAGTTAATTTTTAATCGAATTATTTAACATAAAATTTTATTAAATATTTTACTTCCCCAAATGTAATTACATTTTTATGAGATAAATTCTAAAAATAATTACAATTGAAAGGTGTTTTCATCTTAATTAGACTACTGTCATTTTACATTAGACGGAACCTTGTGATTTTAATAAATTAAACGTATATATATTATCATTAAAGCACAATAACGCAGAGGACATTTATCATTTTTTACTGTATTTTCAAAAATCAATATAATTTTAATATTTTGAGAAAATTTATTAGTTATGTAATTGTACATGCAATTATATTATTTAATCCCAAAGGCAAAAAATTGAAATAATTGCTAGTAGCGTATAGGCTGATAACATATATGTGACTTCTTGGTTTCATATGCTGTAAATAATTCGGTTAGTGTAGTGAAATAGCACCTTGCCTGGTAATTTTTGTTTCTGAGGTTCGAATCCCCTCTCGGTATGAGTTTTTTTTTTCAATTAATTTTACTAATATTTTTTTAACGTTTTGAACGTTACTCTAATCGATCGTTTCTTTTGATTACTACATTTTTTACTGTTTAAACTGTTTTATAAACAATTATACTTAGTTAGACGAAAGAAGCGACAATCAAAATCTAACGGACAAGAGCGGTAAAAAAGCGTTCCGTTTAAACAGGCTGCGCCTCACAACCTTAGATTTTTAATGATGAAAGTACAGATCCAGTGATAGATATTAACAGAGAATTGGAAGAAAGTGAACAGGAAGAGGATCTACTTGATATTCCCGAGACTGATCATACTTATTATAGAAATGGAGATGAACAATGTGCTTTCGATTAATATTAAAAAAATAATTTAATAGTATTTGTAATACGTTTTATTCTTTCATATTTTATATAGTTACTATAGGTACTATATTATAGTACAAAAAATTAAAGACTATTGTATTTAGTTAATAAATAATAATTTCATAAAACATATTTAATGTTTTGGCAGTTTTTTTATAGAAATAAATTATTTGATTTATAAATAATTATTTTATCTGAAGCTTTCACTAAAACGAACATAATAAATTAAAAAGTATATAAACCTGAATCCTGATTCCTCATTATCTATATAGTTGTAAATTGACGGTCTTTAGACCGTCTGAGCTTGCGACCGAAAGAAAATGACCGTCATTTTACATTCAGAATTTTAAAAATCGTTTTTGACGTCACTGACGAGAAAATGACCGTCAGATTGACCAGGACGCTTCTTAAAAAGACGGTCATTTTACATCTCTAGGCACAGGTTCACACTGGTCGGGTTCGCCGGCCCGTACCTCACTGGCAATTTCTTATTAGTCTCTGGTACTTAATAACTGCGCTGGGGTAGCTGCCCTTTGGATGGGAGTCTGTGCTTCTATTAGGGTCTATCTTCATTGACCGAGTGAACTATAGCTTATATGAGTTATATATATGTTGCGAGTCTTGCGCTAGTATGGTCAGATATGAATAGGGAGATCGCCGATCCAATGTTAAAAAGGCGAGCCAACTTCGATCGGTACGCACCTCGCGGCCGAGCTTCGAACCGTACGCACTTTTTGAAATGCCGCGTGGAGGGGGTAATGTGTGTATCGAGGAGAAAAGGGGAAACGTGTGTATCGTGGCGCGGAGGGGAGAACGTGCGTTTCTTGTCGTGGAGGGGAACACGGAGAGGAAATAAATGTGCGTATGCGAAAGCTCGACGGCGAAATCTGCATTTATACATTCGCGCAAACTTGTAAAGAATGAATACATTTATTGACATACATGTATTGCTCTATATTTGTATTCAAATGTATATAGGTCCGATGTATAATGAGTAATATATATATAT
>UELV01141038.1:0-11791 GCA_900490015.1 Megastigmus stigmatizans | reverse complement strand
TCTCCTTTGTAAGGACTAACAGCAGGCTTCCCGCGTTCGTCGTGCGTACTTTTTGCACTGAGGTGCTGACCCCCTTCAGTGCGTTGTCATTCCTGATGTGACTCAGGATCTCTGCATAGCTCATACCCTCGTCCTTCTTCTGGACAATGAGAGCATTCGGCATAGCAGGCCGTCCACGCTGTTTCCGAGGCTGCTGCCAAGGTTTTGTCTGAGACTCCTTACGTGGTCGTCTCTTATTCTTCACTTCTTTCCATTTCTCCTCTGAGTTCTCGTTTCCACTCGTGTTCGGTTCCTCAGGCGATGGCTCCTCGTGCGATTACCTCTTCTTTTTTTCTTGTGCTCCGTGGATTGCGGTGTGCATCGATCTCTACCACTCTTGGCATTTACCGGGCGCTCAACCCTCGGACTCGCCATCTCGTCGTTGCCACCCTGCTGCTGTGCTCGTTATTTCAGCGTGGGCAGTGTCTGCGTATCCGCAGCCGACACCGTCTTCGGCTGATCTACTACCCCCGCTATTCTACCTAGCTCCGTGATACGATGCCAGTTGGTTAACATACTCGCCACCTTCCTATGAATTTCCTTGTGGACATTGCTTTTGCCTTTTATGAATTCACTTGTTGAAAACAGCAGATCTTCCTACCGCTTCAGCAGCTCGTACAAGCTCTGCCTCTTCTTGTTACCGCTTGTATCTGTCCCTTACTTCTCTTCATGAGTTTGGCTCCCCCAAAATCCGCGGAGCCAGCGCCGGCCACCGGGGCTTTCACCCGATCGTAACCGACGGCAGGATTTGGTTGCATAACCTTGCCTGCTTGGGGTAATTCCGTGTGTAACCCATTTTCCATGTTTTTTTTATTTGAGTTCGGGGTTCATTCCCCTATCTAGTTTTGGTCCACCTCGGGTATTTTATTTCCCCGGTGCCCTTCATATCTGACGAGCTTTCCCCTATCCGCCACCTGGGGAGGCGCCTGATACGAGACTACCAAACTCAAGGCAAGTGTGTGTGTGTGTGTGTGTGTGTGTGTGTGTGTATGTGCGTGTGCGTGTGCGTGCGCGTGCGTGTGCGTACGTGTGCGTGCGTGTGCGTGTTAACTTAATAGCGATAAAAATTTTAGGTATGCTAAAATAATATAATGTAAATATATAATGTAAAGTATGTAAAGTATGTAATGTAGATTGTTGATGTGAGTAAAAATAGTTGTTTGTACAGCGTTAAAAAAGTTCTAAAATTTGAAAAGTCGTTAATCATATAAGTAAACAAGTATATAAAATTAAAATAATATTTTTCTTTAAATTTCAAATCTTGCAATTGTTATATTCGATAACAAAAATTGCTATATTCAATAACAAAAATTGTTATGTTGGATATTAAAAATTATTATGAATAACGTTACTATGTTACATAACAAAAATTATTATATTTCGAGAATGAGACACATTTCCCTATACAACATAGTAATTTTTATTAGAAATTATATCAGTATAGTATTTCTCTCCGTGTATTTAATATTATATTGATTTATGTGTATTCGATCCGCGGAATGCGGGCTGTGTAAACGCCCGTGGGCCTCGGAAAAATAAAACTACTATACATTCTTTGTTTTTAAAATTTAACCATTAAACTTTTTTGTATTTTGTAGGTTTTAGAGGCCCGCAAAAATCTAGGAATACTTTGTCAAAAGGTTTGGAGATGGTATCCGTGATTACCATGAGCAGACGTGTTTTAATGCGAATCAATTTTTTTGTTTGGCACTTCTCGCATCTATTTATGAATGCTTGCACGTCTGCTTTCATGTTTCGCCAGTAATAATCTGCTGCTAATTTATGGTACGTTTTTGTCATACTTTTATGCTCTCCTATAGAAGACTTATGATATTCCTGTATAATTTTATATTGTTCTTCCGCTGATGGTATTGGTAAATTATTTTTGAAAAATTTGACCTTTAATTTTGTTCTGGATAGCATACGATTTAATTGTTCGATAACATAAGCCCATTGAATCAGACTTAAAACGTCGGTATCTTGTGTTATACAAAAAGATCTAATGGAATGCTGTAATGCGATCTTTTTTAAGCAGCATAAGTACTTCATTATATCCGAATGGAGGGTCTTGTCGTCTATAAATCGTTTAACTATTAATTCAAAATGTCTAAATTTCATAAATTTTGATATGAATATTTCTTCTATTTGAAAATTTTGCGATTGCATATCATCGACATCTATATATCGACGTTCGATGAATGCCTCTATTGTTTCCATTTCGTTTAAAAGGATGGCCTCTTATAATTTCTATAGTTGCGAAGGTCGGTAAATCGTCGAGCGCTGGCGTATCGTGTTCGGTATCGCTCATATCACTCTCCGCGGTCATCGACCTTCCCACCTGACTCGCTATCGCTCGCGTCGGCGTTTTTAACTGGGTAGTGTCATTCTTATGTTTGTCCTTGTCAGGCGTCCTTACTTCTTCTTGCTTCTCATATTTTGATGATTCCGAGTCTGCCGCCCCTGAGTAATCGGATCTAAAGGTCTTCTCTGAATGTTTTAAAACAGGGTGGCCTGACGATGAAGAATACCAGTCCATATGGCAGTCGGTGTTTCGTAGATCTGATGCTTGCTGGGCGCTAACTATTTTATGATTTTGAGAATTTATTTTTTTCTGCTTCTTGTTGTGTGATCCGCTCTACCTCGGATGTATTCTCTATTATCCATATGGATGTACAGTGTAAGTTCAGCAAACATAAATGTACAAAGGGATATTTTTTATCATAAATGAAATGACAATATTCTACTTTTCCTTCCGCTATTTCGAAGTATACACATATATTAATACGATATTTTTGCGAAAATATGTATATGCAATCGACATTACCAAATTCCTTATCGCGAGATAAGACGTATGTTGCTTCTATAGGATCTCAGCATTATGTAAAGATTGGGTGTTGTAATAATATTTTTCGTAACTCTTCATAAGAAATTTGTAATTTACAAAGTTTTCTGAGCGAGTCAAAGAGACAATTTCCATCTGTTAATATGTCTAAATCAACAACTTTTTGGAAAAATAATTATATCGTCTAGATACACGAATAACTCTATACCTTGGAGTCCTGCTAGAACTACATCCATCATGCGCTGAAACGATGCGGGGCCGTTTTTAAGTCCCATCGCCATACGTGTATATTGATAGTGACCGTATGGTGTCGAAAATGCTGTTTTATGCGCATCTTCTGGGTCCATAGATATTTAATGGAATTCCGATTTAAGTTCAAATGTCGATATGTACTGCGCTTGGCCTAACTGATCGAAAATATCAGTAATACTAGGCAATGGATATGCATCGCCTATTGTTTTATCATTCAGAGCTTTAAAATCAATGACTAAACGCTATTTTTGCTTTCCACTGTCGACTGTGCCCGGTTTCTTTACGGCGAACAAGGGCGAGCAGTAGGGATATGTAGATGGTGTTATAATTTCTGCGTCTACTTGTTTTTGTACATGAAATTGCTTAGTGCATATAGTTAAATCATCATTGGTCGGAATTTTATGGCTAATAACTGTAGTATCTCTATGGCGCTCTCCAGGTAAATCAAATAAATTTGCCCATTTTTCAACAAGACTCTTGACATGATCCTTTATCTCTGCACTTAAAAAATCGGTGCCCATAAGTTTAAAAACTTCTTCTACCCTATTAACTGCAACTCTGGCAGATTCTTTAAATATATTTGCGAAAGCGATACCTTCATTGTGCAAAAGTCGGTCATCCTCGTCTTGAGGGGCCATTTTTTCTTTCGCGATTTCACAAGTTTCAAATTCCGCTCTATGGTGAATGGTTTGCTGCTTATATTTATACACATTATAGCAGCTTTCCCCTCGATATTCTTGACTACCGCATTTACTGTTCAGATGTTTGGATTTATGTCAAGTAAGGGTACAAATCCGCCTCTTGAATCGTGATTTTTCATGCGAGCGTAAATCACGCGGCGACATCTAGATGGAATCATAAAAGATTCCGTTGTCTTAAATAGGATTTTTGTTCCATTGCTAAAATCCAAACACTGATTTGTAAGGCTTATATCTCCCCCATTTTCCAAAAGAGTTTGCCATCCTAAGAGGTCATCGGTATCGATCGGAAAATCGTCGGGATCGACATGAAGATCGCATTTCATCCCTTCTTATATATCGACGTTACTCCATTTATTTTATAAATTACTTTATCATCTATTTTAACATTACTTATAACGTTTTTTGTTTTTATGAGGCTTATATCCGCCCCTGAATCAGCGTAAAATGTCGCGCTTTGATTTAAAAAATCTGTACTTTTAATAGACACTATCGGTGGCAATTTATCGCATGTAATTATTCTTATCATGACATCTTTCATGACTGATTCATTTATCTTGCAATTATTTATATCTACTTGTTCGATGGGCTTGATTGTCTCTGCGAGTGACGAGTCCCTTGGGATTTTAACTCTCCTTCTTGGTCAGTGTTTTGTGCTACATTTGTATACCTATGTTCTTTTGATGACTAGCGCTTAGATGCGTAACCTCGGCCTTGGTGTCGCCAATTATTCTAGCGATGTTGTGACCGTCTCGCGGTGTGTAATTTGACACTCCCCGGTCATGGCCTGGCTGCCCGCGCTGTCTCTGCGCGTAACCTGCGTTCATTTCCACTGCATTAGCGTTATTCTCCTGGGCTACTGGCAAAATTTGTATGCGCTTATTCTTAAGTGCATTTATTAGAAGATAGCATTTGCTAAATTCGTGGCGCGGCTTGTTGCGGAATTCACAGTTTCCATCGTATTTCTTCTTCTGGCGATTTTTTTCCAAATGACCGTTTCCACGACAATAATTGCAAGTTTTGACAGCTGGTACCACCCTTACTGTAGCATTTTGGGTGTATAAGTTGTCGGTATGCTCTGGCATTTAATCAGCGTATCGATCTTCTTCGTATTCCGTGTAAAAATTGTTTTCCTCTAGCCAACTTGATGTACCGTAGCACCAATGCGGGCTATACAGCTGCTGTGTCTGTATTTGATTTGATGCCAACATAAAAAAATTTATAGCCCTTGGTTGAAAATGTTATGAAGGAGGTGGGTGTCTTGCATATCCCATAAACTTGGGTTTCAGGGTTTTTGATAATGCTTTTGCTTTTGCTATCGCGTCAGCTAGATTTTGCGGCTTTTCATTTTGTACTCGATATTCCGGGAGATCGTTTAGCCCTGCTAAAAAGAATTGGAGTGCTTTGCCTTTAGCTGTTGCTATATGATAATCGTAATCAATTCTGTCTGAATCAATTGTGCTTTCGATAGCTAATAGGCGTCACTGCAAAAATTTCTGTATTTGCAAACCATAATCCGATACCGATTCTCCTAGCCTTTGGCCGAGATTGTACATCTGTTCTTTAATTTCTTCTGGTCTGCCGACGTATCCCAATTTTCGAGTAAGATCTTGTAAAAGATTTTCAATTGAGCTATTATTTATAGCCCTAACGTCATACACTTCTTGCGCTTTGCCTTTCAATTTTAGAGCAATGCAATGAACAATCCATTTTTATTCTATATTTTTATACGTGTCCGAAAAATCTCTACAAATTGATACAAACTTAACTAGTCCATCTGGCCCTCCGCTGTACGAGGAATAAAATTTGCCGCTTGATTAAAAGTTAATGTGTTATTCGCGGGGGCTGAATTATAACGTTCAGGCATCGAAGTAGGTCGTCTGTCTAAACTACATGAGTTACAAAATACTACCACCTGCACCATCAATAAATATTAATTTTTCATTTGTTTTGCCATCTATTACATCAATAAATTATTATTATTTATACCATTGAATATATCATTTTGTAATATGCGATTATTCATAGTATCAATTAAAGTACTGTCATTAAAGTAGTGTTCAAGAGTTTCTTGTAAAAGAAGTAAATTAAAATCTTGTAAAGAAAATCCGTGTACTGATAGATTTTTATTAATTCTTTTTAAAGCTTCTTGTTCTGCCAATTGTTCATTTACGTTTGGAGTATTAAAATGTGGTTTGAACTTATTATACAGTTCTTGTGCATTGTTCGGGTTATGAAAAATTATTATAAATGCATATAATTGACATAATGCATTTGGTAATTGAAACTGAACAGCTTCATTTAAACATTTTTCCCATTCTTCATCCATAACAACTAAGTTACTAGCACATGCGGCTTCATAGAATGATGCATAAATTTTTATATTTACTGTTCGAATGTGTTCATAAGATGTTGCACCTCTTACATGCAATAATAATAATCTTAAATAGAAATGTTTCCGATGTTTAGGGCTTACAAAATACAATCTTGTCAGAATAGATTTGTTTAATTTCTTTCTCATTGACCACTTTTTACTTTTTTTATCATAAAAATAATGATTAGGTATTTGTACATAAAGAAATTGCCTCTGCAGTCTGCAGATGGATCATCTATGTTTGATTAAAACCAAGCAGTTAACGTAGTATTTACATTTTTATTAATCATTTCAATTTCAGAAACCTCTTTAAAGAATACATATTGTTCATTTTTAAGATGAATAGCTAATCTGTATATTGCATGAAATCGCTCATGAATTTGAATTCAAACTCAAAATCGATAAATAGCTTAAGACGGATAAACATATCTTGTAGATACCTAGTGATTTATTTCATCATATGATAGATTTACCGTGGATTCATTAGAATTATTAGTTTTTTTCTGTTTCTGTACCTACATTAGTAAATTGAACTAATGCTGAATCTGGACCTTTATAAAAATATTTAAATAAATGTTTTATAGATTTTACTGTACTGCAAATTTCAACGTTTATATGACTTTTAAAGGTAAGTAATAAATATGGATTGTATGGAACGACATATTGATTATTTGCGATATTTTGGATAGCCATTACAATCATGAAACTAACGAGGAAGGGTATCGAAGTGTACGCCTGCGATTTAAATGAAACTTTGCTATGTAGTAGAGCACAAAAAAACATGGAACACGTATTTTTTTTCCTGCGAATAAGCGTTTTAAAGGGGTGAAAAGCACCCCTAAAGTTCACCCCCAAAAACAGTTTTTATCAAATATCTCAAAAAAGGTAAAGATAGCTGAATGAAACCGACGCTACAAATTAGAGAATAAAAGAAGCTACAAAACTACATCACTTTAAGTTTTAAGGGTAGCAACCCCTATTTTTTGTAACGAAAAATTAAATTATTTTAATCGATTTTCGGCTATAAAAATTACAATAAATTTTGTATTGCCTTAAAATTGATTCCACTTGAAAGAATATTAAAAAATAAAGTCAAACTCTCTTGTGGTTTTGGAAAAATTTTTCTTTCTTGGAGTAGTTATCCCCAATTATAGTTTGCTCATTATATTCGAAGCAAATAAGGGTATCTTGATAGAACTAACACTAAAAATTTTATGATGAAATAGGCTACAAAACTGCATTTCTTTCAGTTTTAAAGGTAGCAACCCCTACTTTTTAAACATAATGAAGTTGATTATTTTGTAACATTAGTTATATTAAACAACTAGTTTGGGCATATTATTCTGAAAATTTTTTTAAAAACTGGTTCATTTAAACTTTAACATGTTATAGTAAACCAAAAAGAGAAAAACATTTATAATTTTTCAACTAATAATTTATTTTAGAAGGATGAAATCTCACCCACATCTTCATTCAGTCCAAAAATAGATATTAAACTATTAAGCAATTTGCAATATTATAAAATCTTTTTTTCTAAAGTATATTGCAAACCATTTGTCACAAAATATTCTAATCATCCACGGCTTACGGGTTCGAGGGTGTTGCAAACCTTATTTTTTAGAACAATAAAAGTATTTTCAACTTTTTTGTCAAAATTGCATAAATAATAAAAATATAATGTAATCAGTTTCTTTAAGATACCTTTGTTTGTTTCGGAAATAATGAACGAAAAATAATTGGGGAGTACCCCCTCTTAACCCCCAAAAAAATTTTGGTTAATACCTCGAAATAGGCTGGCTATATTTTTTAATGCTCTTACAAGTGGTATCAATTTTAAGGTAATAGAAAATTTATTATAATTTTTGTAGCCGACAATTGATTAAAAAAATTTAATTTTTCTTTACAAAAAATAGGGGTTGCTACCCTTAAAACTTAAAGTGGTGTAGTTTTGTAGCCTCTTTTATTCTCTAATTTTTAGCGTCGGCTTCATTCAGATATCTTTACTTTTTTCTGAGATATTCGAAAAAAAAACTGATTTTGGGGGTGAACTTTAGGGGTGCTTTTAACCCCTTTAAAACGCTTATCCGCAGAAAAAAAATACGTGTTCCATATTTTTTTGTGCCCTATCACATAGCAAAGTTTCATTCAAATCGGAGGCGGACACTTCGATACCCTTCCTTGTTAGTGACCACAGGCCCCCCAGTCTTCGCCACACCGCATCATTTCGACCTCCTGCTGCAGCACCGTACGGCCGTCGAGCAAAAATGCCGACAAGAGCTGGAGAATTTCAAGCGACTATCGGAGGCTGAATGCGATCACCGTGCCAGATCACTACTCGATAGCTAGGTTTGAGAACTTTCTCACGAGCCTCCATGGAAGCAACATCTTTTCCAAACTGAATTTAAGAAGAGCTTATTTCCAAATTCCAGTAGCGCCGGAGGACATCGTAAAAGCAACCGTCACAACCCCTTTCGGGCTATACGAGTTTCTAGGGATGCCTTTGAGGCTGCGCAACGCAACGCAGACTTTCCAGCGCCACATGGACAATCTCTTCAGGCATCTACCGTTCATACGCACCTACTTCTATAATGTCCTAATAGTTTCTTCTAGCCTTGATGAGAATCTGCACCATCTGCTAGCCGTCTTCGAGGTGCTGGTCAAAGTTCACCTCTCGATCAACGCGTTCAAGTGCGCCATCGCCCGCAGCGAGGTTACCTACCTCGGCTAACACGTCATTATAGCAGATTTTCAGCCGCCAGCAGATCGAGTTTCAGCCGTCAGGGACTACGCAAGACCGGTTACCATCGCAGATCTTCGCAGATTTAACGACATCCTAAATTATTATAGGGCGCTCATTCCTAAAGCAGCGCATCTGCAGGCTCCGCTCAGCGAGTTTTTTAAAGGCTCGGTCAAGAAGAAGGACAAGCGTCCAATCATCTGGACACCGCAGCTCATTGCAACATTCTTTCGAAGACTGCAACAACAGTATCGCATATGCCGCTTAACTTTCTTTTATCTAGCCAAATGCGCCTATTACGCTGACAACGGGTGCTTTATCGACTTGTGTCGGAACAGCTCTTGATCAGCAGCTACATGGAGTCTGGCACCCCTCTCCCTTCTTCTCCAACTCACGCCAACCGAAAAAAATTACTGCCCGTACTACCGCGAATTGCTGGCTGTAACCTCGGCCCTCAAACATTTTGAGGGCCTGTTCGGAGGGAGGGCATTCGTCGTCAGGACGGACCACAAGCCGCTTGTAAAAGCTCCAGTAGAGGCCAGAGAATGCATTACCAAGGCAGCTTAACTAGCTGGACTAAATCAGCCAATTCTGCTCACTCTAGTCCACATGAGAGGCGAGGACAACGGTAAAAGAATATGATCATACATGTCTATGATGACCACTTGGCTCTGAATAAAAACTTTTTTTTCAGAATTATATGATACTGTCGAAAAAATATAGCTGGATTTCCAGCTGAAATCCACATGTATTCGAGGTGGATCATGTATGGTCATGCAAAAATCCATAATCATATATAATTCATATGAAGCTCAACCTCATATAATGAGATTTGAAAGACGGGATTCTAACAATAAGTCTAACAAAAATAAATACTAACATTATTTTTATTTTTATAATTTATTAATGCGTTATTTTGTTTTTAATTTATAAATTTTTTAATTAAATTTATAAAAATAAGATTTTAAGACGGAGTCTTAAGTATCAGATATAATAAAATAGTAATGTTTGTTTATTTCAGACTGATGTGTTTATATTGTTTCAAATAATTATGGGTCCTTTTTTTGAGTAGCAATATTTCACAATGGTTATTACTGAGTCGACAAGATAAGTTTTATTTTTATTTATAGTTTGAAAATGTTTACAATTTTTTCTAAATCTAAATTTTTTGAAAGTAAGTTGGTATTTGCTGAGTTCGCGCTTTGTTATCCGGTTGAGTCGAGTGTAGACTCAGCTACGCGCTAAGGTGGGGGCCGTTCGTTTTGTCGCGTACACGTGTTTTAATGTAAGAGTTATTGGTTTTTATTCCCTAGTAATTTTCCATTGGTTTTAGTCGGGTAGTTTTTGGTTTTTAGATAGTTGGTTTTGGATAGTTGATCATTATTATATTTTCATTAAACATTAAATAAATTTTAGATTAGAAATAAATTATAAATTGCGTATCGTAACACCCTCTCCTTCTTAAAATGTTCGTCGCCTCGATGAACGCGGCTATCAGAATATGGGGGCAGCAGAGAGAGAGAGAGAGAGAGAGAGCGAAAGCGAAAGCGAGGTTGGTCGGGTCGCCGAGTAGCAATATACAAATTGATACGTCGTTTCCTCTAGGGTAATAGTTTCGGAGTGGCGTATACACATGGTTTTGCATCGTACAAGTTTGTTCGTGGTCGCATGGGGTTATTTTTTTTCATCTTCTTTTGTAGGTGGTGAATGGCGGTGTATGCTGGTGGTGTTGAAGTGTCGATGACGGTTGTTTGTTCATCGTGGCGTGAGGTTGGTCAAATGCTGGTGTAGGAGCATGACACTGTATGTCATGGTGGTTTGATGGTCTACCGTCTGATGCTATTCGGGCTATTGTTAAATGAATTTCTTTGTCTCGGACCTAAACAGACAAAGAGCATAGAGTTTGTGTGTTCGAGAAGTAATGTTATATAGCGGTGATGTATGGGGGTATGTTGGTTTATGGTAGTGATAATGAAGATGAATGGTTTATTGGGAACGGTACAGAAGTCACGGTTTCAAATTTGCTACTGATGTGGTTCCTTATGGCCGTTCGTACGATTTTGTTGTGGTATGGACCGTGCTACGATTATCACACCGCAGGACGTAGCCTTACTACCATATTGGTTGTTTCATGTTTTGTGGGTTGGTGTAGTTGTGGTAGATCTGTCGTATCGACCCTCGTTCTCTTAATATTGGGTGATGAATATGGTGTTAATGTAATAATTTTCCACCTTGTTTTGTAGCCGGTACCTGTAATTTGTCTTTGGTGATTAGTTAGTGGTTAGTGTTAGTAGATGGTTCCGGTATGGCTTTAGTATTGGTTTTATGTATGATATCAGCCTAATTTGTATAGGTCATCATGTACCATGATTTTGAGGGGATGGGTCGGGTTATTGGTGAGCCGTGTTTCTTGCATGAATTCACAGGGGAAGAAATAGAATTGAAGACTAGGGGTTGATGCACGAAAATTCGGTGGTTTTATGTTTAAATTTTATAGAAGAACATTTATTGAATATAGTTTAACCTTTAAAGGGCCGGAAAGCCGATATATCGGCTCAAAAACATAATGCTAGGATACGTCTTTATCCTTAAGTAAATTGATGCGCTAAGTTCGTATCTGAAGTTGGTTTGACCTTATCACTTCAGAGTCAAGGTCAATGAAGGTCATTTGAAGGTCAAACCTAGCAATATGGTTTGAATCATTGCAAAAGATATATCTTTATGTTTTTGGAGTCACTGAGTTCGGGTTTTACGTCATTTTGACCTCAAATAAAAAGAGAGATGAAGATTTCTCCAAGGTCAGATTGAGAATATACACAGGGAAATATTTAAAATTGGTTTTTATGTTT
>UELV01141034.1:0-13267 GCA_900490015.1 Megastigmus stigmatizans | reverse complement strand
ATCATATTCAGTAATGCGTAATGTGCGAAAAAAGAATAGAGAATAAAATAAATTCACTTCTATCAGGAGTAAGAATAATTCACATGATGATGACTTACCTAGATTGAGGTTAGAAGGTTCTAAGGTTCATTTTATATTTTAAACATCATTTATTGGCATGGCAATAGGATGAATTTTAGTACAGTTAAGCATTGTAAGCCATTAAATATGAAAAAATGTAATTAATGATCATTAGTGCATAACTAAGATTTGAGGTTATGTTTTTAATCAATATAAATTGTATTATCTGATTTAGTTGTCTATAATCTATGAAAAATTAATTTAAATATTCGCTATGCAACGTTAAATCTATGAGTATTGGTCTACTGACAGAATATAAACGAGGATATGTTATTTAGGTTATGTTCTTAGCCAACAAAACTTGCTCAATCATATTCAGTAATGCGTAATGTGCGAAAAAAGAATAGAGAATAAGATAAATTCACTTCTATCAGGAGTAAGAATAAGTCACATGATAATGACTTACCTAGATTGAGGTTAGAAGGTTCTAAGGTTCATTTTTTATTTTAAACGTCATTTATTGGCATGGCAATAGAATGAATTTTAGTACACTTAAGCATTGTAAGCCATTAAATATGAAAAAATGTAATTAATGATCATTAGTGCATACCTAAGATTTGAGGTTATGTGTTTAGTGAATATAAGTTGTATTCTCTGATTCAGCGGTCCCTAATCTATGAAAAATGACTTAAAACATTTACTACGTAGCTTTATGTCGTGTACTGCAATCAAGTACACAAGTTTTATCCAAAAATTGACACTTTAACACCATTTTTTCGAGGTTATACGGTTATAATAAATCTTACTCTATAGTTTTCCTATATTCTGCAATCCTTAATCTTGAAGTTGCAAAAAAATTCATTGTATTATCATGTTTCTATCGCAAGTTCTACGATTTTGAAAAAAAAAAGCTAGTTTTGCCCACTGTGCGGCGTAGAGGTGTGGAGAGGAGGATTGGTCTCCTGCTCGACTTTGATTTGGTCTTTAAACTTGCGTTCGCACTTGTGCTGCTGCTGCGGCGACAATCCAAACAGATAGTGGCACATTTCCGCATCTGCTTTGATTTTGCTGAGATCATGCAAGAGGCATGACCAGTCTTTTTGCATTTTGTACACTGTACAAGTGTTGTGTTTGTACGTGGCTGTCTATCGCAGAACGCACAAAATTTCTTTCTGGTCCATTTCTAAGATGCTGCCCTCTTGCGGGAATAATTTATTTGTTCGACCGCGACGATGTACAATGATGAGCACTTGAGCAGAGCAAGCCGAACATACACACTTAATTTATCAATTTGAACACACCTGTTTTGTACAGTGGTGACATGCGCAGAACTGCCAAGAAAAATGTCGCCCAGCCTCGCGACAAGAAAGCCTCCAAAACGCACACAAAAATTCAGCAAAAGTGATGCAAGCGCAGCACCCCCAGTTTCGATAATGATGGAGATGATGGCTTGCATAAAGGCGCATGCAAGTAACCTGCAACAAAACGCCCGAAGACTGGCAGGCAGCAGTACCAAAGCCAAAAAGCGAGAACGCAAAGAAAACCGTGTGTCTGTTAGACTTACCAGAGAGAGAGAGAGAGAGAGAGAGAGAGAGAGAGAGAGTTGCACATACGTTGGAAATGGTGAATCATACTGCAAAAGTGCACAGTCAAGAGACGCGTAGGAGATCAAGTATCTAAGTCGATGGACTCACTATGGCCCATCACTCAGTAGGCTTGGCGTCAAGGTCAAGTTTGTTGTGACGGGCCATAGTGGGTCCATAACTACTACGGACGCTTTGGGTGGCCATCTACATCGACAAAAATAGATTTTCAACGTACTTTGACAACTACGGCCTACCACCAGTATCTGAATATCATCCCGATCGTCTTCGAAAAATTTTAAGAGTTTCAACTGGAGCTCACGACAAATTCAGAGTATTGATTCAAGGTGCTGCGGTCAATGTACAATCATGTTTTTATATCACATGTGTAAGGGTACAACGTTACGTAAATTCAAGCATTTTATTACAGAAGATACAAGAAAAAACGATGCGATTGTCATAAAAATTGTAACAAAATTTTTTCTTAAAATTAAGAATAAAAAATTTAAACGTGCCGGCGGGTTCGCCAAAGAGCGTTCTCTTGGATCGGTATATTGTCGTCAATCATGTATTTCTAGATTACGATGTAATTGATATATATTTTAAACAATAAAAAAAATTGTAATTGTATTTGTAGACAACAATAAAATCTCTTTTTATTATTAAAGCAATAGTTTGACTTAAATTTATTTCAGACCCTCTTCTCCTTATTATTCCTTCTGTTTTATAAATTTCGTTCGAGATCTTTGAATAAAACTAATTTAACGGTTTTAAAAAAAGACAGTTTGCGAGAGATCGACATATGTTGATTCATTTTTATCTCTTTCTACCTACGAAATTATTTCAATGCGGATGCATGATGGCTAGTTGCTTTTCGACAGATGTTGGTTCATTTTCTTTCATCTCACATATATCACTGGGTATATTATTCTATCTTCCGAATTAGTGGCCTCTTACGGTATACGTTAGTGTACTATAAAATCTCTCATATTAGGCCTCGGTCTTAACCAGTCGTTCGCTCGCTAGACCCGTTGTGTATCCATGATAGGGGTTTTTTTTTTTCGAAAATACAGTGTTTTATTACTATTTTATAAAAAAAAAAAAAGACAGTTTAATCAAGACTAATGATCTGAAGAACGAAGTAAAAGCAGAATTACCCAACCTCTTGTTGTGCACCACGTACGCTCTCAACAAATCAAATACGAAGAGAACCTGCATCCGTCTTGAATACAACAAAGGGTATTATCACGAGGTTGTTAAATTAGCTAGCTCTGGTGTTATGTACAAGAATGTGACATTCGACTTAGTCAGTTGGGAAATGCTCAAGGATAATTTCGACGGAATAACTGCATATTTTCAAACTCCTTACGCTTTCTATCAAAATTTTGAGACATCAAGTAAAATATCACTACCTAATCACGATGTAAACTTCACTACATCGTTCGGGACTAAATCAATCAGCGTTGATGGGCCAGTAACCCCGGAGGAGATGGAGGACACTCAAGAAGAAGGATAGAGAGTAGATCCAGTCGAACCAGCTTGCAAAATAATAAAATCATTGGAATATCTTCAAAGTATCGTGATGCAGTATAGTACATTTGAAGCTATCCGTAATTTAACCACCCTGGTGGATGCCAAGCTCGACTTTCTCAAAGAACAAGCGGGTTTGGTTAATCATTCTATCGACATCATACACGAATATCTAAAAGATAGGCTTGCCAAAGAAGAAACAGAAGAGTCAATACGGCTGGTCGACGATTTTAAAAAGTTTAAACATTTATAGTCACTACACCATTCCAGCTTGGAAGATTTAATCAAAGAAAAAACTCCAGATGACAATTGCAACTGCAAGCACTATTACTTAAAAATTGTTTTATTAGAAATTTTGGCTTATTCATTACCTATGATTGTAAAGGACTTAAACGATTATGAAATTTAAGGTATAATGGACAAAAATAAAAAAAAAATTACTTATATACCTGTACAATTCATTTGCATTATTTTCTTTTTTTTTCATTACTTACATCTGCCTCTTCATATGCTTCCTCAATACATAACAACTAGCATGAAAAAAAATGCATGCAGTAATTTTACGTTTTACCTATGTAACAACTATCGAATTCTCTACCGTTGGAAAAAAAAAGTATAAATATAATCTGCAGTATCTCCCATCAACGGCTCATTCGTCCATAGCTCGTCGAACACGATAGGTCAGAACAGCAGCAGCAGTAGCAGGACAACTAACACCAGTACATCTGACGAAAACACCCCGCTTTTAAACAAGGACAGAAAGAACTCGGTAGTCTTTACGTAGTGAAAAAAACTTTAATTTACTAAACCTTAACCTCAACAATCGGTCCTTTTCAGGTAGAATACTAACTAAGACCGAGCACCCTAGATTATATATTTATGAGAAAAACTATAACAATGTATTATTCGATAACTATGGTAGACTAAACAAAGAAATATTAAACCTAGACATATTTGCTTATATGAATTCAAAATTCGTTTGTGTAGAGAAACATTTTAGAGCACAATTAGATAATTTATATATAAATATTTTGAAAGACAAATGCGAACTAGAAAGAGAAGTAATTCGAAACTCCCTATCCATCACATCCCTTTCCCCGGACGAATTTGCCTACAATATAATGCAAAAACCTGGATATATTGCAAGGCTGGCAGGAGAAGTAGTACATATTATAAAATGTACACCGGTAGAAGCGCAAATGTTACACATAAAAGAATGTTACTAACAGCTGCCTGTGACGGTGGGAAATCAAACCTGGTTTTTAACACCCAAAACATACATTTTAATGAAAAAAGGATGAGAAATAAACTGCAATCTAATAGTACCACAGCACTATAAAATCGGCGAACACTGGATAAATTTGCTGCCACAACCACGGCGTACAGACACTAAAATAAATGTATTAAAACAAAAAAATGAAATCCATTCGAAAGCAGAAAAAATAAATTCACTTGCAACTAGCAGAATCTACTCATCAAACGACCTTCAAGAATTACAACAACATATAATGTTTCCTGTGGAGAAAGCATCACATTTAAACACCATCGCTAGAGGCATGCAAGGAGAAGAAACAATACAAGGAGAAGTAATAAATAATCTACTCACAGAAAATATTCTCACGAAAACCGCAGAAAATACGTGGAATAAAGTTGCAGATAAATTTATCAAATTCGTATCAATAAGCTTCGGAATAATAATGATCTTAATAATTATTCACGTATTAAAACTGATCATCGATACAGTCATACAAGGCTACACACTACACGCAATATACGGTTGATTGATCCATCTCCTCGGAGCAATTTTCTTGTCGGTCATACAATTGCTAAAAAACATCTCTATAAAGGAACATCGGAAAAACGTTACAGGCAGAAACACGAGAAATTACGAGGAAACTGAACTACAAGAAATAAAAATCATATCTACGCCTAGCTTTCCTCAAACTACTACCAAAGCACCGCCACCTTTACCATAAAGACCACCAATCCTAAATTTACCTCAAAAAACATACGTACAAAAAAAGAACATATTCTCTCTACACATCGAGCAAAATAATAATAATGATTTTGTTAATTCTAACAAAAGTACTCAATTGTCTCTCTACATGATAAGGAAAGAAATAGACTAACTTAGATTTAAGAATATTATTGAAAATATTAGGCACAAAAAATGGAAAGAGAAAAAGATAAAAAAAACGTAGTATTAAGTAGCACATATATATTAGCACACCAATTATATATTTAAATTTACAAAAAATTTCGAAATGTTGCGGAATGCATACGATGCAATTGAAAAATAGGTTAGGAATTGGAGCAGATTTGATGAAAGCTAGATTCGTAGTAGACGTTGCGAAAAAAGATGCACAAGGAAGAGCTGGTCCCAATATAGATATATAGAGGAATCAAAAAATATTGAAGACGAAAATAAATACGTCAAGAAAAACGATATAAAGCCTACGGAATTAGATGAATATAAAAAGCTCGAAAAAGAAATAAAAAAGGATGAAGCAACATCAAATAAAATAAATAGGAAAGGATATGAGTTTGAGCATAAATATTATAAAATAACTCACTCCGCAAACGAGAGTTCGAGTTCAGAAAAATCCATGAGTATTCCCGAAATAATAAAAAGTAAAAATACAGGGGAAATTCCAATAAAAAATGACGAAATCGGAAGATATGTAATTTATACACCTGCAATTTGTTGTGCCGAACCATATTTTCAAAAAGTCGTTGATCTAGACATATTAACAGATGGGAATTGTCTCTTTGACTCTTTCAGGAAACTTTGTAAATTACAAATTTCTTGTGAAGAACTAAGAAAAATATTATTAGAACATCCATCTTTACATACATGTGGATATCCTATAGAAGCGACATTAATCTTATGTCACGATAAAGAATTTGGTAATTTCAATTGCATATATATATATATATATAGGATCTATTCTCTATTATCCATATGGATAATAGAGAATAGATCCGAGGAAGGGCGGATCACGCAATAAGAAGCAGAAAAAATAAATTCTCAAAATCATAAAATAATTAGAGCACAGTTTTTTAAAACATGCAAATAAGACCTTTAAATCCGATTACTCCGGGGCGACGGACTCGGAATCATCAACACATGAGAAGCAAGAAGAAGTAAGGACTTCTGGAAGAGTCGACGAACCTCTGGAGAGCGACAGGAGCGATACCAAACACGACACGCCAGTGCTCGACGATTTACCAACCTTCACAAATATAGAAGTTGTAAGAGGCCATCCTTTCAAACTTCCGGATAACATTGTATATTTTTTACCAAAAGAGGGTTATCGCGAAACGGAAACAATAGAGGCACTCATCGAACGTCGATATATAGATATCGATGCAATCGCATAATTTTCAAATCGGAGAAATATTTACATCAAAATTTACGAAATTTAGACACTTTGGATTAATAGTTAAACGATTTATAGACGAGAAGGCCCTTCAATCGGATATAATGAAGTGATTATGCTATTTAAAAAAGATCGCATTACAGCATTCCATTAGATCTTTTTTTATAATACAAGATACCGAAGTTTTAAGTCAAATACAATGGGCATATGTTATAGAGCAATTAAATCGTATACTAGCCGGAACAAAATTAAAAGTCAAATTTTGCCAAAATAATTTACCGATACCATCAGCCGAAGAGCGATATAACATTATACAAGAATATCACAAGCCTTCTATAAAAGGTCATAAAGGTATCACAAAAACGTACGACAAATTAGCAACGGATTATTACTAGCGAAACATGAAAGCAGATGTGCAAACATGCATAAATAGATGCGAAGAGTGCCAAACAAAAAAAAATTGATTCGCATTAAAACACGACTGCCCATGGTAATCACGGATACAATGTCCAAACCTTTTGACAAAGTATTCCTAGATTTTTACGGGCTTCTAAAACCTATAAAAAACGGAAATATATGGATTTTGACAATGCTGGATGCACTGTCAAAATATTTCATAGCCGCGCCATTATTATTAGCTACGGCTCAAGCAGTAACTCGGGCTATGATGAATAGATTTATCAGTTACTTTGGACCTCCAGCAGCTATCCTAAAAGATCAACGTCCAAACTTTTTGAGTCAAACCTTGGAAGAATTTGCTCAAGTGTTTCACATACAGAAATATCGAACGACTGCCTATCATCCGCAATAGCGTAAAAAGAATGCATAGCCCATTAAAAGAATATTTGAAAAATGCGATAGAAGATTATCAGGATTGGGATGAGTGGCTTCCGCTCGCTATGCATTCATATAATACGGCGAAACACGAAGGATCGGGTTACACATCGCACGCTAGTATTCCGTTATAGAGCGCATATGTTGCCGAGTTTTCCGTCACGCGAAAGACTTTTGACGTACGACGAATATTCAGCTGACTTGACACAAAACCTTGGACACTTACAATCTTTAGCAGCCATGAATCTCCGTCAATCAAAATATAGATAAAAAAATTACTATGACAAACGCATGAATACCAGACATTTTCTGGAAGGCGAAATGGTCTATATTTAAAAAGGAAATAATAAGAATAGATTATTTATTGCATAACGCAGAATTAAAGAGCGGTAAGGGAAAATACTTTATGTACGGATAATTTAAAAAGAGCTCACAAGCCAAAAGCAAGGGCAACACCTCCAAGTATACCAAAAACGGAAGAAAATACTAATAAAAATAATAATTTAGAAGATTAATCTTTATAATTAAGGTTTAAGGGTTAAATTAAAAAAAAAAAAACAAATAACGTAGAATAGTCTTATTTTCCGCGGCCCACGGGCGATTACACAGCCCACATTCCGCGGATATAAATATTAAAACAATAAATTAGAATCAGTGAACACTATTACAAGCAAGAGCATATGAGTCTAATGAAATGATATAAGTAAATAGATCTACAAACAGAAATTTTTTTTAGCATTATAATAACCTAAGCTTGGTACTGCATTTTAAACTAAAACATATTTAGAAATTTTTAAAATGTACAATAGTCATATTTTCCACATATCACACATATATAAATCATACACACACACGTAATTCATTCAACCACGCCATGAATGAACTAAAATAGCCGAATTGCAGAATTTTGAATTTTATTCATGACAAACGTTAAGACCAAAATATTATATTATAGAAATGTTTATTAAGACATTGTAAATCAAAGGCCATGTAATAAACAATAATGAAAATTATTGAAGTAATAAATCATAATGATGAATACATTTTACAATTTACATATTATATAATTATTATAATAGCTAAAAATCTATTTTGCTTCTGAGGCGAACGTAACTATGGTATTAGTTTATCTCGTCGAGCTACTCCAGATGAAGTATAAAAGGATATTTGTATGTCGTCTAGAAGCTGAGATGTTTAAGATTTTGCAAGCGCGAATGATTTAGAATGCACGAAATTAGTGTAAGAGAGATCGCGCGGCGCTTCCCCCTACTCTGCCACCCGATACCACTGACGTGTGCCACGCTCGCATGCTTTACTTTATTATTCAATTACTAATACTAAAAATCAAACCCATCGCTGTAAAATGTAAAATGCTTCCTCTAGATTCTTTTTTAAAAAAAGTTATCGCGGCTCCAGAAGGTTATAGGAAAACATTTTTTTTTAAATACGGGAAAAATGTCAGCATTCGATCTCCATAAGAGTTATTTTCATAAATTAAAATTTGAAAAAGATGTTTGAAAAAAATATGTCCGAAAAAGGTGAAATTTTTTTAAAGTCATACATCCATCCAGACACGCACGCACGCGCGAAGGAAAATTTTCTCAAAAGGTCGATTTTGATTCCAATGACATTAAAAAATGATTTTATGTATTGTAGGAAAATTTTTTTTTCATCTGTACAAAGCTTTCTCCTGAGGAAGCAAAATTGAAGCAGATATCCCTCTCCCATTTTAGCACATGATGTAAATATTTGGCTTGGCTTAGGTCTTATAAAAATAAGAAGAAGCTCGTTCAAGTATTTCATATTATTTAGTTAAATATATTTATTCTGCTTGAAAATCAAAAGTTTTTATTTTTTTCAGAGAAGATTATGTGATGATGAGTGAAGAAACCTACAGAGAACTAAATATTTTTCAATCCAAGACTCACGTTAATATGACTAGTAGTAAAAATTGTAATATTGATTATAGCAAGATAGATCTATTTTCGTTATTTAATTGCTGTCATTCTAAACGGGGAAAAGAATATTTATGGTACTAATATATTAAATTATTTGCATACTTTGAATAAAGTATTATACTGACTTATTATTATTTTCAGGAAAATATTTAAGCAGCCTACCAGAAATATCACTATTTTAAACGAAAGATTTGATTTTATAGAATTTTGTATGGACCCAGTAAATGCTGCCACATTGCAAACTTTACATCTTTTATTATTTCAAATGAAGAATCTTCCAAAAACCAATTTGGATCAAACTTTCATTCTAAGGGAAAAAACTAAAAATTGGAAAACACTGTTAAAGGTTCAGATTTATATAATTACAGCTCTAATATTTTAATATATTTAACTTACTACAAGCTAATATACCTCGCTCGGTAACGCTCGCTTAGTTAATATAGGTGCATGTCATACACTTTTTCGAAAAATCAGTTTCAACTACTGTAAACTGGTTTTGATCATGTAAGTTGTCCATGTTCCGGTTAAATTTCAATAAAATCCGGTCCAATTCCAAAGTTCCAGTTCAGATCCACTTAGTGCAAGCTCAATTCCAGTAAGTTACGGTTCAATGGCGGTAAATTATAGCTTAATTCCTGTAAGTTCCGGTTTAATTTTACTGATATACCTGCACATTCTAGTATAAAAAAAAAAAGATTCCAGCGACAGATGACCGGATTTGGCATTTCAATTATACTAAATTCAGCAGGCAGGCACTGCGCGCTTCTTTTATTTATTTTTTAAATTGTGAATTAATAACTTAAAAAACTTAAAAAATATTAACATAACTACTTTATTACAAATAATGGTTCGTTTCATATAATATCATTAAATATTTCTTAAAAACATTTAATATATTAATAACACAGGGTCACAAAGTGAAATCGAGGTGGACAATCTCTAAGCTCTGTTGATTTTCAAGTTTTTGGGGTCGCTGATCACGATTCCAGTGCCCATATGACCCCATCACGTCTAGACGAAGGTTAAACGAAGGTCAAAAACCTTGATGCGTATGATATTATTTTTTGACCCCGCATTCTGAAAGAATAGGAAATTTCAAGTCCAAATAGGCTTTGAGCTTTTAGTCAAAGTTACCTCTGGAGGACCACTGTGTTACACACAGTTAACATGGGCCTCGACCATCTCATGAAGAGATATAGATTTATGCTCCCGAAACAGTCGAATTCGCGAACTTGAAATAGTATTTGTTTCCTTTTCTAATACTGAAAATGAATGTAGCAGTCAATATTGCAAATAAGTGGGTGAGGTGAATAGTCCAAGACTCACTACGATGCACAATGCTAGATAATGGAATAACTTTTGATCTGTTACATGCACATGAACTCGATGAAATCTACGAATTGGAACATCATTTTCTAATGTTACCTCCGAGAGTGAGCTTATGTGGATTTGGACAGATTATACTAATTTCATGAAAAAGTCATCGATGGACTGAGCGAGCGAGAGAAGTATTTCAACAGTTAACCAAAAATTTTTTAAAGCAATATTTTATACTTCAGGGTCTTTTGTACAGTACTTACTATATTCTTTGTCAAGAGTTGGAAAAGACGGTTTAAATGTTCATATAAAGACCATGACGTGTGCCCTTGATCTTGTGATAGCTGATACTACTGGACTGCATCATCCCATTTGGCTGTCCGGTACTCCTTGCTACTGATGTAGTTTTACAAAACTCAAAGAATATAAACATAGATTACGAAAATCATGTAAATAAACTTAAAAAGAAAATATGTTTTCTAACAGTTTTTAAACAAGGAAAATTTATAAAATATCATAAATGTATGGTTCACAAATAAATAAATAAATAACATAATTTAAAAATTAATTATTGTTTTTCTTTTATTTTATAAACATATAACACACAAAAAATGTGCTACAATCTTTTTATAAAATTTTTGTTAATGCATCCCTAGCTACAAAAAAGGTACTATCATCATTGAGCTGAAAGGTTGGTAAAACATGATTGAAACAATACATCGTATTATATTTTCCTTTTCTCATTTGTTTACGTACTAAATTGGAAATACCAAATTCAAGCTAAAGATGTGCCTTTATATAATTTCGCGTCCGAGCTATTATAATACTTACAAATACATATTCGAAACACTCCGTATAGTGTAAGATATACACATATACTATTATTACATTTTAATATTTCAGTTATTTTATACATTTTCTTATACTGGTGTATTTTACCGCTCTTTTTTAACAAAATCAAGGAGTGGATAACCTTGTGCCACGCTAAACTTTCGAGCGAAGTTATGTATTATATTGAGGATAGTACTGACGTACAGTGCAGTTCAGTCGATCGCAGCTATAATTCTCTCCGTTTAATCGGAGAAATTGTAGAGCACCTGTGGCAAAAAATAAAAAATAAAAAATAAAAAAGAATTAAATAACTTTTATTTTCCTCTCGCGTAATTATTTCGTGAACATCAGTTCTTCTTACCATTGAATTATTTACAGTAATAATATTGTTACGTCGTAACCGGTTTAATTCGATTTATTTGATTATTTTATTTATTGTATTCTATTTGTTCACTAAATTACGCTTCCGCGCGCATCTGATATGTGTCTGTGTATGTATGTGTGTATTTGTATGTTGCATGCATGCGTGAGGGAATTAGGCCCAAATCCTATCAAATACATATGGCAACACTGTATGGCACTGGCCGCCAACCTGTGTTAACTCACGCGGCTATATCCACCCCGCGCATGGAGCTTCTTCGCGTCACTCGACTTCGATAAGTCACGATCGAACTAACGTTCACTTTCACCTCTCAGGTTGATAAAACATTATCATCATTCTTTCCGCGGAGAATTTGTGCGTGCGAGATACTATTAATTAATCATTATAAATTATCTTGTCAATTTTGTTTTTCGTTTAATAAATCAGGGTTTTTTGTGCCAACAAGGCTTTTTTCCCAAAAGT
Source organism: Megastigmus stigmatizans (assembly GCA_900490015.1). Taxonomy (NCBI): domain Eukaryota; kingdom Metazoa; phylum Arthropoda; class Insecta; order Hymenoptera; family Megastigmidae; genus Megastigmus; species Megastigmus stigmatizans. The sequence goes on along the minus strand of UELV01141034.1, from coordinate 930 downwards.
GCAATACTTCATTTTCCCCTCATAAAAGAAAATTAACAAAGCTGCCGAGCCGCCTATGGCAAGGTAGCCGCGAACAAATATATCTGTCTTCAATATCTTTATTTTTTACAAACTCTACAACCGATTAAAAATGTATTTTTAACGAATTTTCATAATTTATGCGTATACCTTGAACTTTTCTAGTATCATGAGATTCACCAGATGGCGTGCGTACGCCATTCGCGTATACTTTCGATCCCCTTGAAACAAAGGTTTCTATATACGAAGCTTCGCACATATGGGGAAATCAACGAAACCTTTGATTATTCACAAAAACAAAATCCAATTTCAAATGTTGAGGCACACATTTTTAAATTTTTCTGGCATGTTTCTTTGACATTCTTAGACAATAATACATTTGCGTAACTCGTTTTTAGTGATGCATCAAAATTTTATAGCTAAAAAATTAAAAAATTGATTTTGTCACTAAAAAAATCGATTGATCTTTAATTCATCGTTATAATATGGTTGTTTTTTTTATTGCACATATAGTTAAATTAAAAAAAAAGTATCAAGTAAGAGTTCAGAAAAATGATGCAGGTAGATAAAGTAAGGAGAAAAATTGAATATGAATGAAGAATGTTAGTATTTAAAGCTTGAAACAAATAAAATATTTATTCAGAAATAAACTATATATATAAAAATACAGCAAGATACAATATGTATATGAAAATCATATACATACATATATTTAATGAACCGCAAAATATTATGCAATGTGTATATACGCAATGTTCACAGTCAATAACGTGTACAAAACAAAAAAGTTTGATAATATTGCAGAAAATACTTCATCTCAAGATTCAAACATTTCTGATTCATTGTCTCAGCTTAGTATCACTTCATCATCTCAGACAAATACAGATTCATCGTCATACAAAATAGAAGAAA
>UELV01141022.1:0-16091 GCA_900490015.1 Megastigmus stigmatizans | reverse complement strand
AAAATCGGCGGAAGCAAAGTTGTGCACCTAATATAATACAAATGTAGAACTAAATTTATAAAATTGATTACAATCACAATTAAAAAATGCTTTTTCTTCCGTCGAAGAAATCATTATCAGCATTTTTATTTCTTGGCCGCGGTTTAGTCATTTCTTTTTCTAGTAATTCTGTATTCTGTACATTGTATTGCTTTCCTACATATTTTAATAATTTAATACAATAATTTCGCATTCTAGCTTTATTTTTATTTCGAATGTATTTGTTTACATTTATTTTATTTTCATTTAGTAATAGCATTTCCTTTAATAAGAGACGCCTGTTTTTATTTTTCGTTGTCGGACTTTTACCAATCTTTATCGATAATATCATTACGGGACGATAAGGCAGCGCTAACTTCACACCTTACCAAGTCTCCGTATTAATACGCATCATGGTGAATGCACAAACTCTGCGCATGTGCGCCATCCCGTGTGCTTTACACGTTATTTGTATATCTATGTACATAAACGATCGTCGCCGTCGTCGCCGTCGTTGCCGAGCAACATAATATATGGAAATATCGATATACAAATAACATGTAAAGCACACGGGATCGCACATACGCGCAGAGTTTATGCGTTCACCATCTCACCGGCTACCGCATCCCGTGTGATATCCACAGGATCATAGCACAGCTCCGCATACCTCGCCACGTATTTCCTTGCAGTTGTAGTGAAAGTGTATATTATTGTATACCGACGTAAATTCTCTCTCCCATAAATTCTAATTCGAAAGGTTCCTGAATTAAGTCCCAAAAAAAATTAGTCCCATTGCATGAAACAAATAAAAGTGTTTCAAACGCTACATATCATCCTCTTCGAGTCCCATTGCAAGAGACAAAAAGAAATATTTCCAAACCTGCAACTTATTCAGTTCAAGCCCCATTGCAAAATTTATCTAAACCTAAACAAAAAGAACAAGTTTTTCAAGAAGTTTTTTATGACCCAGATATTGGTTTATATACACAAGATGAGAATAGAGACAAAACTTTTGTGTTCACTAATTGGAATATGACTATAGATGGTGGATCCCATACAATGATACTAAACAATTGTACCATTACAAATGTACAGAGTAAAGAATAATTAATTATAAATAATATTTTTAAGTACATTCTAAATTTATTATTTTATTTATATTAATAATACTAAGTAAATTAATAAAAATTATAATTATAAATTTAAATATAAACAATAAATAATAATAAATTATTACTAATAATTTAAATAATACGTTACATTTATTTAATTTTTTCTTATTCAATATATCATTTTAATTTTTTCATAGCTTTGCTACTGAAAAAAATCTTTCAAATACAAGCATATTTATTGCGAATATAGCTAATATATAAACTTCATATTAACTCATTAAAGATAGCTCTCCAATTAACCTCAAAATCTGAATTTTGATTTTTTTCTCACTCTATTACATATTTACCGTAGAGTAACGAATTTATATTCACTCGTATTATAAAATAGTATACGATACTCGTCCTATAAGTGGCCCACTTATAGGCCTTGTATCGTAATGTACTATTTATCATTTACATTTTTTCTGAATCTATTTATTTATTTATTTATTTATTTATTTATTAAACAGAGCAAAATATATTACATAGTAACCCTGCAGAGGAAAATAACATTTCCTGTATGCAGGTCTGATGTATGAAAATTTACATACATCCCTTACAAACTAAAATAGCAGATCTTTTATAGATCTACATATACTTAAAACTACGAGGATTAACATAAGTCCCTTATTAACAAAACATATAATTTGTTCAATATACAGGATGGATCGATTTCAGATAACAGGCTATATACCATTCGATAAATCACAAAATTCTAAGAACAACGTATATATCTCGTTTTTCGATCCGATAAGTAGTTTCCGAGTTATTAATTGTTGAACGTTAGGAAGATGAGCCAATCAGCGGGCGGCTACAGCGGACGGCAGAATCGGCGGCGAAAGGTGCAATGAGCTAGCTTACATCGAAAATTGATTGTTGCTTCCTCTTTGAAAAATACTGGATAGCTTATTTATTTCGTATGTTGTATGGAAAACTTATTCAATCATTTTAATAGTCGATAATAATCATTTTAATACTTATTGATAAAAACCCTTAAATCTTGCAATGAACAGTATTAAAGATCTAAGTAGGTAAAAGCTTAAATTTTTATAAGTAAAAAATCTGCATTTGCTAAGGTCTGAAGATTCAGAAAATTTTGGGGTCTACTTAAAGTGCAGAAAGATACATTTAATATTAAATTTACTATGTAAATAATCAGGAGACTAAGTAATACTTACGAAAAAAGGACATAAATACTGTAAAATCAATAATGAAATGAAACTTGCTTAAAATTTTTAACTAAATTATTAACTACATTAACTAAAATACTAATAATCAATTCGTTTACTGCTCCAATTACTCGAACTTATAATAATTATCGAACCAAATTTAAGATACAAAATTATGCGTAACGAATGCAAAACCTTAGGTTAATAATAGCGGTTCGTTCATCAAGTGCGATAAAACAATGTAGGTGCAAAGCTATTCGGTATGTACATCTGCTATTCGGCCTTACAAAATTTTAGAGTTCACCAAGAATTTTGCACTGCGGTATTTCATTTTTGACATGACATTGTCAGAACTTTAAAGCTGAATAGTATAAGATCATAGGTACGAAACAGAATCTTATTCCTAGAGGAAGTTAATTAACACACTTATCAAGCTAGAATAAGAATTTTTATTACTTGAAAGAAACATAAGTCTCAATAATGAAGTAGATTATTAATTCCTATAAGAATGAAAATTTCTACGCCTTATTGGATGTTTTTGAAAACACTTTATTTTAAAGAAGTCATTGGTATAACTTCGAAACCTTAGCATAACAACAATCAAATACGATTATTCATAATAATTTAATTTGATCAATTAATTAATTATCGAATGTTTTGGAGAATACTTGAAAACCAGATCAGTCAAATGAAATCCACTCACAACAATTGATTTAAAAATTTAGCTGCTACTAACCTGTAATGCTGTCAATTTTTATACCTTCGCGTTATGCCTGTAAAACTGTAAATTTTCAAAACTTCTCGAATTTTTCGAAAACACTACTTTTTCAGAAGGATAAGCAATTCATACTAAACCTTGCAAGAAGCCGTAATTTACAACAGATTTGTTAAAGAAATCAGCTGCATGTACAACTGTAAAATTTCATATTTATGGTTTCGAAAATACTTTATTTCTTAATAGCAAATAAGAATCATTTTTTATTTATTTATTTATTTATTTATTTTTTTAAAAAGACATACTTTTTATATTGTAACTTACAATTATCCAACATATGCCTGTGCAACTGCGAATTTTCTATTTTTTTGAAAATACTTTCTTTCTAATAAGGCATTAACTGAACTTAAGAGTGTGAATAAAAGAATGTGCAGATATTATTATTGGCAACAATGTATAATAGTTTAAAAATTTAGTTGCTGCTCGCCTGCTAAGCTGAAATGTATTCTTATGCCGCTTGAATGATTTTGTATGATTTTGTAAGTATTTAATTTCTTTACATTTACATACAATTATCTGCGAGTCGCTTGTAAAGCGGGAAATATTCATACCTATGTTCCTGAAAATACTTTATTCAAAAAGTGCATGGGCTAAACTTGCAATCCTGAGGATAACCCCTGTCGAATAAGATTATTTAATTTAAAGGTTTAATTTGTAGGATAGTTATATCTTTTCGATAAAATTTAAAAGGGACTTATTTCAGTAACTAAATTTAAAACTAAGTGACTGCTCCACTTCCAAGCTTTATCGAATAATTTTGAAAGTACCTACTCTATTTCAAGAAGGGCGTGCAGCTCACATTACTCAAATGAGCCACGTGCAGCTGAGAACCTCTATACCTTTTTAAATGTTTTCGAAAATATTTTAATATCGAAACGGGATTAATGGTAAATTTCGATACTAGTACGATAAAGTGATCTAACTCGCTCGTGTGCAAACGTTCACACAATGGTGGAATCTATTTCTCACTCATGTATCGAACCACGTTTTGAAACAACTTGTGAGAAGCTTAATTGAACGCATGCGTCCTTTTTGACCTCATAAGATTATTGATAGTAATTTAATTTTTAATATTCGGCTTCTATACATGTGCGAAGCTACTTTCTACGGGAGATAGAACAATCAATTAGGATTATCAAATCATTATACTTTAGTAGATTCTTCAATTATTATTCAAATAAAAGTTAAGTAAATCTTGTATTTATCTAAATTTAAACATTTTAACGTAAGAAATATGACTCTATCTGAGAATTTATAGTCAGTATAGAAAAATATTCGATTGAGCATGTGTTTTTAATATTTAAAAGTATGTGCATTTGTTATTTAAGTACAAATCAAGTAAACCTTGATTCCTGATTTCTAAATCCGAACTCTCGAGCCGCAAATCTAAAAGCAATAAGAAAACATTTAATCGAGCCTGTGTTTTTCATTTGCATTTCAATGACGATGGCACATGCTTTTAAATATTCAGGCATGCGCTAGGCTTGGAAAGATTCCTATCTTACCGACTTTCGCATTTAACGAAATAGATAGAGATAGAGATTAATTTTTGGAAAAAATCTCTGTCAGTGTCTCGATAATGATGTCAGCATTATGTGATTCCAATTTCATAAAATTCCATTCATAATTTATACAGATTTTGGTCTTCGAAAATTTCCGAGATAAACTTCTCATAATTCACATAATGCTTATATCATTAACGATGTGCTGGCAGAGAATTGTTTCCAAAAATTTATCTCCATCTTTATTTATTTTTTTAAATACTAAAATCCGTAAGATAGGAGTCTACCCGACTTTGGGATATCCATTTAAAAACACAGTCTCGATCAAATATTTTTTTTATTGCTTTAAAACAATCAACTCGAAAACTTCTGTCTTAGAAATCAGAGCTAGAATTTTAGTAGTACATGAACATGCTTCTTAATATTTTAAACAAATGCTCGAATAAATATTTTTCTATTGCTTTTAATTTTTCAATTTGAGATTTTTGATGGGTAAAGGGATCAGAGCTCAAGGTTTACTTAATTGTATTTAAAGAACAAACTTATATACTTTTAAATATTAAAGCATACCTACGTTTTCGACAATGATTCATTAAAAATGTGTATTCACTAATTTGTAATGGCGAGGAAAAGAATCGTAGGTAATTGTGTAAATGAAATGATTCTAAATCATCTTATGTATTTGATTGTTCCCACTCTCACGTGCGGATTTAAGCTCCATGTTCTGTACGAAATAATACACTTTAAAATTTAAAATTCATTCGCAAAGGATAAAAAATTTCTCAGTCTTACAAGCTAGTCCAACTAATATGTAAATTTAATTTATGTAAACAGAGTGTATAACAGCTGAATATTAAACATTAAATTACTATCAATAATCTTATGAGGTCAAAAAGAACATTCAAAAATGTATAGAAATTCTCAGCTGCACCTGGCTCACTTGATGTAATGCGAACTGCACGCCCTTCTTGAAACAGAGTAGGTACTTTCAAAATTATTCGATAAGGCTTGGAAGTGGAGCAGTCACTTAGTTTTAAATTTAGTTACTGAAATAAGTCCCTTTTAAATTTTATCGAAAAGGTATAACTATCCTACAAATTAAACCTTTAAGTTAAATAATCTTATTCGACAGGGGTTATCCTCAGTATTGCAAGTTTAACCAATGCACTTTTTGAATAAATTATTTTCAGAAACATAGGTATGAAAATTTCCCGCTGTACATGCGACTCGCAGATAATTGTATGTAAATGTAATGAAATTAGCAGCAACTAAATTTTTAAATTTCATTGCTGCTAATAATAATATCTACACATTCTTTTGTTCACACTCTCAAGTTCAGTTAATGCCTTATTGAAAAGAAAGTATTTTCAAAAAAATAGAAAATTCACAGTTGTACAGGCAAATGTCGGATAATTGTAAGCTACAATGTAAAAAGTATGTCTTGCTTAAAAAATTTAAAAAAAAAAAAAAAAATAAATAAATAAATAAATAAATAAATAATCTTTATTTTACTCTTATGTTTATACATTTTTTACCTTCTTATATTCTATGTTCACGTAAATCGATAGTTTCTTTTATTATATTATTATTCTCTTTCACATCACCCTTTTCTTCTTTCTTCATCCTTCTTTCTTTCTTCTTCCATCCTTATTCCTTTTCTTCTAGCCTTATTGGTTTTCTTCTTTCTTCCTCTCCAACTCATTCCTCTCCCTGTTCCATACGTATTTCCTTCCTTCCACTTTTATCCACTTATTCGCTTTTATTATTTTATCTCTATTCCCATCTCCTTTGCCTTTCTTTCCATAATCCTTGCTCTCTCTAGTAGTATAAATCTTTCTGCTCTTTCCATGTCATTCAAATACTCGTCAATTATAAAATATCCTTCCCTCATTATCTCTTCTTTTTTCTCCCACAACTCATTCCTGTCTTCTTTCTTTTCAAATATTATCCATCCTGTATCTTTCCTCTCCTGTAGAATTTTCAGTTTCCACTCCTTTCTCCCAATTTTCCCCTCTATTCACTCTTTCCACTTGACCTCCTTACTTTTTGCTCCTTTTGTGATTAACAGACCCCTTTCTTTCCTCTCCGTCACCCAATCCTTCTTCGTTTTCATTTTTTCCCCCTTCTTTTTTCTTTTCCTTTTTTTCACGTTTGCTGCGTCTACTGCCCATCCTTTTTCCTCAAAGAATTTTCTCCTCTCCTTTTTCAGCATTAATTTCCCTTCTCCTCTTAGCGTCATAGCTAAGCATTTCCCTCTTATCGTTCCTCTTTCTTCCTTTTTTATCTTCTCTTCATATTTCATCGCTCTTGTACCTGCTTTTATTTTTATCTTGTCTCTTCTCGTTTCACATCTTATTATGTGCCCTGGTGTTCCGCTATTTATTTCTAACGTCCATCTCATATATCTTTCTTGTATTTCTTCCACCACTCCCTTCTCCTTCCATCCCCCAATTCTACTCCATACATCATTATACTTACTACCATGGCGTCAAATATTCTCATCCTTCTGTTCCAGTCTGTTGGAATTCTTCTTTTCCCCGCGCTCCAGACTTTTCCCATCACCATCTTCGCTCTGTTTGTCACATATTTTATGTGATTTTCCTCTCCATTGTTTCCGCTCATTTTGTATCCGAGGTATATGAAACTTTTGACCTACTCAATCTTTTCTCCTTTCCATTCGAATTTTTCTTTTTTTCTCCTGCGTCCTCCCTTTCTCAATTCTATTATTTTTTTCTTCTCTACATTTAGTTGTAGTCCCTTTCCTTCAAAAAATTTTTCCATTTTCTTTATCATTTGTTTAAATCCCCTTTCGTTATTTGCCAGCAATGCTACGTCATCTGCATGCGATAGTGTCCATATCTTCTTCTTTCCTATCACCAATTCCCCCTCTTGTATGTTTTTCATCTTCTCTTCCAATTCTTCCATTGCCACGTTAAACAGTACCAGGCTCAGTGGGCAGCCTTGTTTTACTCCTTTCGTCACTTCACACTCTTCCGTCTCCTCTTCTCCTATTCTTATCCTACATCTCGTTTCTATGTACAGTTCCTCTATTCTTTCTTTCAGCTGCTTCTCTACCCTCATTGGTTTCATTGCTTTCCATATCACTTCATGTCTGCAAACATTACCAGTACCCTTCCCCTTTTCTTCCTATCTCCCTTCTTATCACATTTTTTATTGCATATATCGCATCTACTGTTCCTCTACCTTTTCTGAATCCGAATTGTGTATCATCTAGTTTTCCTTTCCACTCCAGGTGTTCATCCAGCCATTTCCTCAGTATCTCCGCGTAAATTTTATATCCCGTATCCATCAGTGTGATCCCTCTATAGTTTTCTACCTTTTTCTTATCTCCCTTCTTATATATTGGTACCACCAATCCCGTCCTCCATTCTTCCGGAACCTCTCCTTTTCCCATATTTTCTGCAGGCATTCCCTTAATTCTTTCTCTACTTCTTTTCTTCCTTTAATCCATGCCTCATTTTCTATGACGTCCTTTCCTGCCGCCTTTCTTTCTTTCATTTTCTTTATTGCTTCTCTTACTTCCTGTTTTTTTATCCTTGATTCTTTTCCATACTCTCTTATTTCTTTTCTCCTTCTTTCCCCTTTCTCTATTTCTCTTCCCTGCATTTGTCTCTTAAAGTTAAACCATTCTTCTTTGCCTATATCTTCGTCTATACCGCTTCTCCCTTTGCCCATACCGCTTCTTACCGCTTCCCACTGTTTATTACCGCTCTTATCTTTCTTTATTTCTACCACTATCCTATCAATCTCCTCTTCCTTCTTTTTCTTTATCAGGTTTTTATATTCGTACTTTGCCTTTCTCCATACCATAAATTCTATTTCCTTTCTTCTTAGTCTCTGCCTCTTCTCTAGTAATTTCTTTTTCTCTTCTCCACACGCCTCATCCCACCATCCGTTTTTCCTGCTTCCTCTTTTTATCTCCATTTTCTTAGTATTCTTCTGTATCTCTTCTTTTAGCTTCTTCCATTCCCCACTCGCCCTTATTCCCTTCATCTTTTCCTTAAATTCTTTAACTCCTTTTTCTGTCCAATCTGCCCTCCATTTTTTTCTTCTCTCCTTTCCTCCCTCTTTATTTTCCGTTTCCACTTTATCGAGATTGGCAAATGATCCGATTCACCTTTATTTATTATTTTCATTTCCTTTATTTCTTTCTCCGCCTTTTCATTGGTTACCACATAGTCTATTGCCGTGTTTCCTCTTGCCCCTATATATGTTCATTCCTCTTCTTCATCTCCCTCTCTTACCCCATTCCCTATTGCCATCCCCATTTCATCCTAAGTCTTTCAAGCATCTTTTGCCCTTCTTTATTTTTTATTTTGTCCCTAGATCTTCTTCCTTCCTCAATCCATGGCCAGCTCCCTTCTTCAGCCGTTCTAGCGTTAAAGTCTCCTATTATCATTATTTTTTCCCTCTCTTACTCCCTACTCACCCTCTCTATTATTTTCCATACATCCCTTCTTTTTTCTCTCATGTATACTACTCCCACTATCCATTTTTATCTCCCACTTTCACTTCTCCACATATTACATCCTCGTTTTTCCTTTTTTTTTCTTCTTCCCCTTCTCTCTCCCATGCTCCCACGTTCTTTTTAATTCCTAATATTATTCCTCCCATTGCTTTTCCGTTCTTCTTTCTTCTTCTTGCCCCTTCCACAATTAGATCGAATTCTTTCAATTTTTTTCTCATTTGCCCTTCCTCTTTTTCCCCCAACCACGTCTCTGTTATCGCTATAATATCGTGATCTCTTATCACTTCCCATTCTTCCTCCTCTGTATTTTTTAAGCCTACTACATTTCAGGCTATTATGCTTACCTCCCTGCCTTCCTCCTCCCTCTCCACTTCTATCCCTCCATCTCTTCCTCTCTTTCTGGAAAATTTTTTTTCTCCCTCTTCATCCCATTTCTATACTTTACCGTTTATCCACATTCTATTATAGCTATTTCTCACCTGTTTCCCCTTACCTCTCTCCTCCCTGCCAATCCTTCTCATTTCCTATTTTATTTTCCTTTCCCCCATATAAGGTCATTGTCGATGTAGACTCTAGTCCCTTTTAACTTTGCTTTACTATGTATTATATTCATTTTTCCTTCCCACGTTTCGCACTCTACCCCTCTTTTATCTCTCCTTTCTACAATTTTCCAAGTATTTCTCACCTCTACTACTATATTTAGTTTTTCATTTATCCAATCCTGTACATACCTCTTTTCATTACTCATTCCTTCCGCTCCCGTAATTATTACATTTTTTCTTCTTCTCTCCTTGTCCATCTCTTCCAGGTTTTTTCTTATCTTTGCCTCTTGCTCTTTCAGTCTTTCCTGTCCCTCCTTCCTCGCCCTCTCCTCCTCCTCTCTTCTTTCTTTCCATTCATCTTCCATCCCGTTTGGCGCCCTTTCATTCTTCCTCTCCCTTGCCACTTCATATACTTTCCTTTCAAGCCTCTTTTCTATCGCCTTCTCCATCTTCTCAAATTCTCCTTTCATTTCTCTATAATTTTCCTTCGTTTTCTTTTCTATCTCTCTGAGTCTGTTCTCTGTTGTTTCCATTTTTTATTCCAACCCCCGAGCGCTTCCCTGATTTTTTCTTCCATCGCACGCATTCTCGCATCCCTTCTTTTTTCCATCTCTTCTAGTCTCTCCTCCATTCTATCCCAGAACTTCTCCATTTCTTCACCTTCTATTTCTTCTTCTTTTGCTGCTTTTTCTTCCTTTTTTGCTTCTTGCTCTTCTCCCTCTTTTTCTTTGTCTCTCCTGTCTTTTTTATTTGGGACAAGGAATCTTGCTATATTTTCTTTAAGGCTGTCCCTAATTTTCCTTTTCCCCTCTATCCTTTTTCTCTCTGCTTGTCTTTCCCGTTTTAACTCTTCCTTCCAGGCTCTGTTTATCTCTCCGTATTCTCCCGGTGTTTAATGGCCCTCGCACACACTCTTACTCCTTCCTCTACCTGCTATACTCGCTTTCCCTGTCTCGCGCGCCTTCTCCACTCCCCGCATACTCTATGCCCAATTCCCTCTCTCTCTCACTCCCCTCGCCACGTGTTTCCTTCACACACCTCTTCCCCCGTCCCTTCGCCCCTCTGTCCTTGTTTTTTCCGCTCATTTTTTTACTCTTTTCTTCCTCTTCCACTACCTCACTCTCTTATTTTTTTTCCGGTATCTCCTTCCACTCACTTTTCTTATTTTACTCAGACACTATCAGATTTACGTCCTCACGTGTGCACTGCTAACAGCGCCTCCCAAATAAACTGCATCCAATAAATAAATAAGTAAGTAAGTAAGTTAGCAAGTAAACAAGTAAACAAGTAAACAAGTAAACAAGTAAACAAGTAAACAAGTAAACAAGTAAACAAGTAAACAAGTAAACAAGTAAACAAGTAAACAAGTAAACAAGTAAACAAGTAAACAAGTAACAAGTAAACAAGTAAACAAATAAATAAATAAATAATATTTGCTATTACTTTTATTTGCGTTCCCAACTTAAACAGCTTCGTTTTCAGAAATAAAGTATTTTCGAAACCATAAATATGAAATTTTACAGCTATACAAGCAGATGATTTCTTTAACAAAGCTGTTGTAAATTACGGCTTCTTGTAAGGTTTAGTATGAATTGCGTATCCTTCCGAAAAAGAAGTGTTTTCAAAAAATTCGAGAAGATTTGAAAATCTACAGCTTTACAGTCTTAACCCGAAAGTATAAAAATTGTCAGCATTACAGGTTTGTAGCAGCTAAATTTTTAAATCAATTGTTGTAAGTGGATTTGATTTGGCTGTTCGGGTTTTAGTGTATGCTCCAAAACATTCGATAATTAATTAATTGATCAAATTAAATTATTACGAATAATCGTATTTGGTTTCAAAGCTATACCAATGACTTCTTTAAAATAAAGTGTTTTCAAAAACATCCAATAAGGCGTGGAAATTTTCATTCTTACAGGAATCAATAATCTACTTGATTATTGAGACTTATGTTTCTTTCAAGTAATAAAAATTCTTATCGTAGCTTGATAAGTGTATTAATTAACTTCCTCTAGGAATAAGATTCTGTTTCGTACCTATGATCTTATACGATTCAGCTTTAAAGTTCAGACAATGTCTTGTCAGAAATGAAATATAAATGGAAGGAGTTTCTCTAATAGATGGTTGGAATCCCGCTCCGATTCGTCGTCGGTTGTAGGCGTGTACTCTTCCGTATCTAGTTGAGAACCAACACTTGTCCTTTGTTCCTCGGATTTATCGTTATCCTGTACCGGGCGCATATAAACCTTGCTGATCGCTAGATCGACTGCGTGATCGTTATTCGTAATTGGGAGCGAGACGAAGTCTCCTTCATTTCTCGCCACGGTAGCTCCTGCTATTATCCTTTTGTCCTTGTAATCGATGTTCTTGATTAGACCCTCCTTGTACATGTCTGAATTGGTTATACCCACCTTGGCAATAACCGTGTCGCGGGAGCCTATTAAAATTTGGTTATTTTTGGTTAGAAATGGAAATGATAAATTGTCGAAGGTTAGCGTCCTTGTTTTAAAATTTATTTCTGCTTTCCTGTTAAGGAAGAAACGGAAACCTAAAATGACGTCGTTTTGGATAGGAAGCTTAGAATTTACTACGACGAATTCTGATATCTCTCCATAAACATTAAGTTTGCAAATTCCTAGCGATTTGGCGTCTCTGCCACTAATGCCTGTTAAAACTGGCGGGTTCTGCCAGGCTATCATTATCGACTCCTTTAGTACATTGAGTTTGATGATGTTGGGCTGTGTCCCGGTATCTATCATGGCGTTGAGGCAGCCGTATCTGAAATCTTCCGACGCAATTCATATGTGACGGATCGTAATGTTGGTAACAGACCTTATGATGTGAATGTTTCATCCTCCATCATCTCGCTCGCTGGACGCATTGCTGGGTACACTGGGCTCGCGTCCACTAGCGCGGTGTTGATAGCATTTCCCTGAGCTTTCGCTTCGTTTTCTAGCTTCCACTTTAGGGCTCTGCAATCTGCCTTAAAGTGTCCCGATTTCTTGCAGTATCTGCAAGTATTATCTTGTATTGGATTTAGAGTTGGTTGAGGCGTCTTGGTTTCCTTATCCTTGTTCATTACTGTTTTAGGAAAATTATTTTGCTCGAATCGGTTGCTCGTATCATTATAGAAGTTCTGCCTTTCTCTTGGTTTAGATTCGTATTCGAATCCATGTTTCTTGCGATCTCTTTCTAGTTTCTTTTCTATAATCAATTCCTCATCGATTGCTTCATAGATCGTCTTGTAGGTTTTGATGTCCATTCGGAGCCTGAAGTTTGGACTGACTCCATCTTTAAACCCTTCGATTACATCTCCTTCGATTTCGTTTAATTCTCCTTAGTTAATCACTCTATCGTTGTCGAATTTCTTTCGATCGATTATTGATTCCTTCAATTCGGTAACTTGCGCTGAATAATCCAGGATTGATTCACCGTTAAATTTTTTAATCTGCTCCAAACATCCTCTAAGGTTATTGAGTGTGTCCGCAGATGCGAAAATTGACTTGATCCTGTTTATAGAATCGTCTAGCATTTTTATATGCGTATGCTCTGTGGCCGCATGAGCACGTTCATTTAACTTAGTCTGCAATAGTTTTGTAAATTCAGTTTCCAGTGTCTCCGGAATCGTATGGATTGCGTGTTTGCAAGCCCTTACGAATGATGTTAAATTTATTCCGTCGAATTTCAGAATACTTGCTAGAGCCTCCTTGATATAAACTCCCGGGGGTACGAATAGTGGACTCTCACCAGTATACGACGTACGAGGCGTGCGGTAGCCATACTCGTTGTCGTTGTCCATATTTCTTGTGGTGGGCGTATTATCATTGAATTGGTTCCTTATTCGTGTTGCGTTTTGTCGTAGTATAGCTATACGTTCACGCGTTCTGTCGTCGACACTATCTGTTTCACACTGGACGTCGATGGGGTTACAGGTTCTTTAATTGGTAAAGGATTCGTTTGTCCGTCATCGCCTTCCCTAGAAGCTCCTGGTTCCAAAATTTGTAGTAATTTTTCCTTTTCTAATTCTGCGATTTCGCTAAGTTTCATTTCATTGTTTAATCTTTCGTTTAATTGTTGATTGCGCTCCTTTTCTGCCTTCACAGCTTTGAGGGCCTCTGTTTGTGCCTTCTGAACTTCACTTAATAGATCGTCCTGCTCCTCTTCGTTTTGCCTAACTAATTTTTCCCTATTTCGGAGGGCGTTGGCTAATTGTCGCAGCTCATCGTCTGTCAGATTTATGTATTCTTCTGCATGTTCATTTTGTTGATTCATTTCAAACTTGATTTACGAGGGCCGGAATTATCAAAAAATTTTACTTCGTAAAGTATAAATAAAATAATTAAATCGTTTTATTTTAAATAAAATATTATTTATGACTCGTCTAAAATCTTAGGATTAGTCTGGAGCGGTTAATGATATTTGCGCCTTAAGTCGTATTAGCGAGGTACTAAATGCGCAAAATTTCAAGCAGAATTTCCAAGTTTATAAAACTGTAAAAATTCCATAAATTGGGAAAGTAGAAATTAAAGAACGACGTATGATGTATCTAAATACTCTAGAGTTTATTTCCTGTCGTTTGTCGTATATCGAAACACTGATTACCTGAATTTAGATTTGTCGAAAATATTCAATCAAAATTTGGAAATCCGAAATAATACAGAAATTAATAAATCGAAAAGTAAAAAAAGAAAAATGTCGTTTATGGTGTCTACAACCATTAGATTTACTGTTCTTGCTAAATAAATAAACAGAAATTGCTGTTTATTGTAAATGACTTTGCAGCCAAAATTACAAACAGAAATTCAAATTCTTGGAATCGTCAAAAAACAATCCAGAAATCGTAAGTTCAAGGATAAAATCACATCAAATTACATGTCTAAATGCTCGTTATTTTATTTTGAAACGTTTAATAACTCTTCGAATAGATTTATGTTAGGGCAGATTGAATGTGAAATTTTTCCAATCAGAATGTCGACGTTTCGAAAGTTTTTAAAATTTCCTAAGCCGTAAAAAAAAAAAAAAAAAAATTACTATATAACGTATAGTATATCTAAATGTTTTTTTATTTATTTTGTAATCTTTCGAAACTCCCTCAAATAACGTTGTGCTAGAGAATAAATTAAAACTAAAATTTCAGACTGAAATTTGAAGTTTCAAAAAAAAGAAAAATTTGTTATCTTGAATTGTAAAATTTATAAATACGTTTATTAAGTATCGAAATGTTCAAGATTTTAGTTCCTTTCCTTTTAAATGCATTAAATCGTTGTTCACCTGAATTCCCGGCAAGTCAAAATTTCAAAGTAAATTTCAAAGTTCCTTAAAATTGAATAAATCTTTATTTCAAAAATGTAAATCTGGAAATATGTCGTATTACGTATCGAAATATTCAGGATTTTATTTCCTTTCCTTTTAAATGCACTACTTTTAAAATTTGTATAGGAGAAAAGCAAGAAGAATCGATCCCACCGCTGTCACCAATTTTGTTACATCCGGTCACTTACAATTAGTATGGAAGTTTACGCCGAACGTAGATTTTGTGGGAATCGTTCTTCCTACCTTTTTCCTTCTCCTATTAGTTAGTTGGGTTTCTGTTTACCTTGATTGTTATCTCTGTGGGCTGCATGGCGCGCGTAACGCTAGGGTTAAGTTGAGCCGCTGCTCCGTGATCCTCCCGAATTCTTATATTTTAAGTTTTGGATTAGGGTTGTGTGTCCTCCCGGATTCACAACCTCGAGATTAGAAGAATTCTCCCGAATTCTTCTGATGCGTGGTCTGGTAAAATCGAAATATCCTCCCGGATATTTATATTTTGGCAAGAACTCTCCCGAGTTCTTCTTATTTGTGATTTTGCAACAATCGAATTATCCTCCCGGATATTTCAGATTGGGCAAGAACTCTCCCAACTTCTACAATTAACAACAAAACTCCGAACGAAGGGCGATAATAGTCAGAAATGACAACAAGTTGTTCGGAATAGCTAGTTTTATTTATTTAAGTTGAATGTCACAACTAGTTAACAAATATCCCTCGCGCGTTCCCGAGTCGGAGACAGAGAGTTAAGTGCTTGAAGAGCACGTCGCGCGTATAGACGTCAGTATCGTTTGGCTGGTGTCTACAGACTGGTTAATTGTCTCATCATATTCATACTCCTGCTCTTAGTTGCAACTAAGATCCCCACTTGAACCGGCATAAGAATGTTGCTTATCGGTGAGAACGCCCGATGCTCACCGGTCTCACCGGAGATGCACGTGTTTAATCAGACTAAGATGCTGTGTCATCAGTCGCGCGCTGCATTCTTATCTCGGTTCGGTTGCGACTTCATCGCACGAAGTTCGCTTCGACTTATTTAGAACATTCTTTAGTATAAAATTTTTCGTAATTACAACACACACACACACACACACACACATATATATATATATATATATACAGGGCGTCCCTGTAT
>UELV01141015.1:3251-19731 GCA_900490015.1 Megastigmus stigmatizans | reverse complement strand
TTATTTATATTTTCATGTGCTTCCTATTCATTGCCATAATAAAAATAAAGTAATAATTTATCAATTACACATTTTTCGCTTGCATTATACATCCATTTAAGATGAAAAGAGAATTTAAATATATAACTATGATTTTTATTGACATTTAAATTTCGCGCCAAATAAAACCATTGCATGATCTCCGTAACCTATACATCCTCAACTTTATCGTTAAATATTTATTTATAACTGTGGGCAAGGTGTAATTCTTGGAGTACTATTGCAAAGTTGAACAATTCAACTTTTAACATGTAGTTTTTCATCAAGTTTAAAGAAATTTGTAAAAAGTAATGATATTACTTCCGGTGAAAAATTACGAGCTCGTCATAAGAGCTGTGTTGAATACATGATTTTCAAGTAGCTTTTTCTCAAATTTTTGGTGGGTAATGTGATCTGAAATTTTCCGATTAGGTGTATTTAATAATAATAAACAATATACCCAAATTTTATTAAATTTTATGAATTTTCGTTTCACGCTCGGACCACCTTAATATGCATTAACTTAACGATCAACCATTAATATCTCCATTATAATAATACGAGTCAGTTTTTGATAGAGCCAGAATTAAGAAAAGTAAGCAAAGCAACGAGTCACAAATATACAGGTTATACCCTGGTAGAAATGTTAAGGAATTCTTAACCAGTATTTAGCTAGATTTTTTAAATATATTGAATTTTCACTATTATCTCTGGATCTGGGGCCTGCATAAAAGTTAGACACTATATAATTGAAAGTTAGTTCAAAACTGAACAATATAATTCGTGATAAATGATATTTGAAAGTATATTATTCGCTTAATAGCCACAAAACATTTCCATTTGATTAATACGTTGACCAGTCAAACTCGTCAATTTTCTACCATGGTATAAATTTGGTTATTGGTGCATTGTGTCAAATCTTGAAAGAGTGACTAACCACCAAGCGATTTTTCCAGGAATTTAAAATGTATGAAAAGAATTTCTTAAGCAAGCTGCGCATATATTTATATACATACTAACGAAATATGAAAAGCAAGGTAACAAGAATTCAGAATTTCGTAGATAATAAAGGAATTGTGTAGCATAAACATCTAATACTCATTTATACTATTTACGGGTCAAATACATGCTAAGCGTTTCGAAATAATCATACATAGTTTAATATGTAATTAATTATACATCACTTTTACACAATGTTTTTCGTCTCTTTATTTTTTACTTATATACACGTTTTATTTTGTGGAATTTTAAAAACGGTAACGTAATTTTAGAAACGAATAATTAATGCACTTTGCGTAAAAAGCGGAAATAACATTTGCTAAAAGAATTTTTCTGTCCAATCTTCGATCTGAAATTCTCTTAACATTGATTTAAATCATCAATCAGAATTCGTTAATAGTGTAATCAGCCAAGCAGAAATAAGTGACGCGGCACAACCGAGCATTTAGTATAAGTATTTTTTGCGAAAATGACATCTAGGCCCTGGAAGTTTCTTTAGCTCCTTTATCAGCAGTTTACCAAGGCACTTTTTTGCGAAGGTCTTTCTGTCAGGATACAATCTTGAACGTATTAATGATAAGAAATCCCTTACGGCTCCATACCCACAATCTTTCTTATAGCTGTATACCTCGAGAAGCCACACGCACACGCAGACGCTGCGAATTTTCTTTTCGCAATTAAAGTCTCGCGGCTTAATTCAAAATAGCAAAAAAAGCAACGACCTCGACTGACACACTTTAATGCTGACAGTCGATGCGTGTAATTCTGAACCCAAGGCTCTTTGTGTCCAGAGCAAAGACGCCGAGTACGCGCGCTCGCGCGCGGGCTTTGATTTCTATTTCGGAAATCACGAAGAACCGAGCAGACGTCGAGGCAGACGTTTGCTTCACGCGCGCCAAGCGAAATGGACGAATTGATAAGTAATCGAGCTTGGGAAAAGTAGTTTCAAGCCACTGTTATGTTATCTTAGAAAGTTAGTTACACTGTGTGGTAATTTTAGACTTTGTTTTAGATGAGATTATCGAGTTATAGGATAAACAGTTTATAATATGTGACCAGTAATAATCTTGTAACAATTATAAATAAATATATATGCATATTAATTTGAAAGTTCAAAGAAATGTTTTAGTGTCGATAATTGAAATTCATCGGCTGAAAGTTTGCATAGTCATTGACTAATTAATTACAATTTTGCATTTTGTATTTTGGAATGTGTAACTGATATTTTTAATTGAAAAACAAAGTGTCATTTTTAAACGCATCAAGCAATTCTGAAAAGCGTACACGAATAAACTGATAATGTATCTACGTTCGTTGGAAGTAATGAAAAATATTCTATATATCTTATCCCAGAAGATACACGTATAATGTCTTTTTATCTATTGTGGTATTTATTGTTTTCTTCATCTTTAAACTTTTCACGGCAACGTTCAAAGGTTTTCTAAATATAGCGATGTACTTGAAATGAGCAAAGTTATTTTTGTCTATAGTCTGAAGTTCAAACGAAACCAATAGGTGAAGCTTAAAAGTGCAATTTCGCATTGTTTGAAAAGAAAGCGAGAAAGGAATTGACCCGATGAAGGCATTTATTTGAGGCGCGTGCCTGTTGATACGTATGTTGTATGCGAGTGAGAGAAGAAGCTATAAGCGGGTCAATATTTGACATCCTCGTGGGTCTCGATGCTCCACTCGAAAAGCATTATCGTAAGTCCAAAAATAGTCATAAGTTGATTGACTTCGTACGTAACAAACCTAGTACTTTATTAAAGCTGAATTAAAAAACAATTATCCGTTCGGCTTCAACAATAGACATACAATGTATTATTCAAATATATTGCACTTGATTTTGAAATTCCAATTTGTAAAGTATTTCGTTGTTATTCTATTTTCAAATTAGATAATATTTTTATTTATAACAACAAACGAATTTAGCGAAATATTTTGAAACCGTAAGACTTTAATTCTAATAGTCAATCATATTTTAAATATGAACACTTTTCGATCAAAAATATCACATCGAGTCGGGCACCAATTTAGCCTTAGGCTGTCTGAGACTTGAATGGTGCTCTGGGGAACCGGGAATATCACAGTTTCGTCCTACGAGTCTCGTGACTTTATGTTCAATACTTATTGCGGAACCAACACAAAGTTCCGAGTTTCAAGAGCACGTAACCATGTATGTGCCTAGAACGACAAATTTCAGCTATTACAGAAGCATATATATATATAAATATTTAATTATTTACATTATAATAATTTACGTACCTATATGTAATACAATAAATAGGTTTATTATATTATATATTAGTCAAAATTCTTTCAACACTTAAATTTTTAGAAATTTAATACTATCACAATATTATTTCATCAATTGCAATTCCGTTTATAAACATATGTGTTGGGCATTTATATTGCGAATACTTCTAGAGCCTTGGAAAACTATTACTACGAAGTATAATGGACTTTTCATTATTTTAAAAGATCCATGGTCATGTGTTCAATATCCCAGCAATATTGTGTGGGATAGTGAAAAAGCTAAATTTATCACTTCCATAAAACTTTAAAGCCAAGTTTCCTATGTGCCTATATTGCGATGTATTATTTGGGCGCTACATCTGTCAAAGACATTAACGTCATTCATTCGTGTCAAATTTCATTTTAAAGTTTTTAAAGTTGTATTATTTTACAAACAAGCTTACATATAAAGTATAGTATATTATAATCCCATAAGTCTCATGAAAAAAGTTATAAACATTTTCAATATTTTAAGCATAAACATACGCATTAAAACATGTAAATGTTATATAAGCTGTTAACTTTAGTAAATTTGGTTAGTGAAAAATTTACAAGTTCATGGTTTATTTAATAATAACATTTTTTGCATGAAGATCAAGTTTGCATCAAGTTGTGCCAGAAGAGTATATTCAATGACTATTCACTCCTCTACCAGCATTAGTCCTAAATAAGCCGGATTAAGTAGTGAATATGAATTTCGGGTATACATGGGAGGGTTAGAAGTCTTAATATAACTGTGATAGGGGGGAAGTTTGAAGCTTTATTAGGGTTGAATAATGTTGTGCTCTGATATATAAAGCACTTGTGCATTATCATATCTGCATAAAATTTAATATTTGTTCAATTGATAATCGATACCAGTAAATACGATTTAAGCTTGCAATACTTGATAAGGAGAAACCTGCTCTTCATTTTTTACGATTTTTTGGCATTTAAAAGAGCTTATCTTAAATTTGACATTTATATATCAAAATACAGTGGATGATCTCTATATAAGAACCAGTGGAAGTAGGAGGTAATGAACCCAACAAATTCATTATGTTTTTTATGAATTGCTGCAACAAAAATAGCTCAAGAAGTCGGAAAATTACAATAAACTGTTGCGTCATTTAAATCATCTACTTTCACTAATACATAAAAGTCGTCCACTGTAAAAAAAAATTGTTGGTTACACTAGCGATAAAACCTACACTTATAAGAGTTTATGTTAAAGTCATGATAAAAACCATTTGAAAATAAACTAAACTAATGTAAACTTTAGGAAATTCGAATTAAGTAATATTATAAAAATGAGTAAATGACTATCTCGGTGACACATGTGTAATCTTTAGCAGGTAACATATCCAATGATCGTCCGCTGTATGCTGCTCCTGTGGGTAATCGCTCTGACTCTGACGTTCCTGCCATTTTTCGGATTCGGTACCTATCAGGATATAACCAAGGACGGGCCACAGTGTAAGCGACACAGGGACGCCGTTAAGCCGGTGGATGTCGCCTATGCATACGTCTGGTTCTTCTTTGGTGAGTGCTATTTTTCCATACGATTTTTTTTTTGTAAATCATTCCGAATGGGGGGCGTGAATGGCGTGGCATGGATGAGGCATTTATGAATGAGAAAGCGTTGACTGCTTTTCTGGGTGAGTATAGAAAAGGAGTATTTTTATATGGTCTTTATATTTTTATAAGCTATCATGTGGCGAAAGGATCTCGAGATACAAAGCCGCATAAGCATCGAGTGCTGGACTGCGGTCGTCGACCGCAAATCCTTAAAGGGCGTTGAACGCTTTTTCTTCCTTTTTCAAATTTATGAGCAATAAATTATTTAAAGCAATACGCAAATGTTTATTTTAATCAAGATGAGGTTAAAATTTACTTATAGGTAAATTGGTAATATTAAAATACACATTTCACGCTGGTGTGACTAGGCTTTATTTGATTTTATCGATTTGAATATCAGTCAAATATGTTAGAGCGAAAATGAAGTAATCCAATTTTTCTTTTACACTATATGACCTAACGCAAAATTGCTAAATTAAAGAGCGTCTACATTATCAGATTATTATTCTACTTTATTGAACTCCAAAACGCAATTACTGATATAACGGATTTCTGCATTGTTTGCACATTATTTGCAATTTAAATACATGACACATAAAGCAGCCGTATGCCATTAATACGGTTCCTTTCCTTTTATAATTACGACATATACGTCAAAACGGACAACTCTACATCCATACAATTCCATGAATACAATTTCAATTGTCCAACGTGAAACACAAACGCAGCATTAACGAGGCTTTCGTGTTCCAGGTACTTTGCTCTGTCTGTCGATCGTCTGGTGTAACCTTGCGGTGGCAAGGGCGCTGAGGCGACTGGGACGACGTAACGGCGCCCTAAGGAGGATCTCGCGGGCTTCGTCGCGAGCGAAGCCTCTGCTGACTGTGGCCGGTCCCCCGCCCGAGGTAGGCATCACCGCCGAGGAGAGAGCCTTCGCCAAGCTCATGGCTCTGCTCTCCATCTCTTTCCTCATCTGCTGGATGCCGCAAATGGTGAGTGTTTCGTTGTCCCAAGTATACCTTATCGATCGAACCATGCCCTTGAAACCTTTTTAAATATTACTATTGCGCTTAAGAATGTGCGATGAATTAAATTCAACTGTACCGTCACGTTGGGATTTAAGTTTCGAAGAACTTTATTGGAGATGAAGGATGACTGCTTTTAATTCACGAGAAAATTACTTATTGTTAAACAGTTACCGTTTGAAAGATATTAAAGGGAATGAAGGTAACGAAAAATGAGTACATTAACGTGTGTATATGTTCCAAAGATTCACCGAATGGATAAATAGCATGAATATAAGCCAGTAACATTAAAGCCTTATAAGGCTATAAAATTTCATCCTACCAAGTTTTATCTTGATCGTACGGAAAGAAAGAGCTTATGTTCCTAACTTCTTTCCAGAGATACGGAATGTCATGAAATAATTAACATCATAAAATATTCACAAAATGTGAAAAAATTGGAAGTTACTAAAGCTTTTATAATCTACTATTCTTATACATAGAATTTTAAACAATTTCATTAAGACGTTAAAAATTTATATTTCGCAAACGAACCGAAATTTGCATTCCTCATCTTAATACAATTACTTTCACCCGATTTAACAGCTGCTATTTATAGAATTCTGCTAAATCAGCATTTTATCTCGTAACTGGGGGTGAATGGTCGGCTGCGTGGTGTACGTGTTCTACTTTTTTGTCCATATAGAATCAACAGAGAAGATTGGCGGGGAAGTTTCGTGACCCGAAGGGTGTGATCTTTACTTCCAAGTTATTTTGGGGAAAACCGTTTACATACAATAAATAAAAATGAAAACGTTCTTATATACACCATATACATTTATTGTAGAGTTTAATCTTTAGAATAATGTCTTGTCAAACACCATATTCATGATATACTTACACGTTTTATACTTATTAGTTTACAAATTACTTTAATTTATAAACTCATACCCACATTTGGCAAATGGTCAAGAAAATGCATCAATGCAATATTACACAACTCCTCGGCTGAAAGGCTTCGAAGGCAACAATTTCCTTTCCGGATGAAACGCGAAACTGCCCATCTGACCTCGAAACTTTAGCCACCTCTTATTGCGCCGCCATGACGTTCCGATGAAATCTGATTCCGACAAAAACTTCTCGATATCTATACTTATAGAACTGAACTTTCCCGGAAAATCATTCCTCGCAGCGCAATATAAGCAATCCCGCATATGCGACACAAACGTGTTCGCCACTTGCAGCATCGATTCTCCATCCTCGAGAGAATTAGTATAATCATACCAGATTACTCACGTATATACAGACACACGGAGACAAAGGGGATAAACTCGAAAATAACCTTCTTTCTGCGACAGAAGGAGTTACAGCTTGATTTATACGGGCACAGGCAGGCACCGGAGTAGTACGGTAGCCCTCCGTAGAAGGGAAGATCTCCCTCGAAGCTTCGCGAACCCACACCTAATCTCCTTCTCGGCCAAGTGCGTGGTTCTCTCCTCGCAACGCGTTTTCCTCTGCAATATACACGAGCACGTGCTCATTCTTTTATTCTTGCCACTCGACCTTGAGATAACGTGCATCGATCCTGAGTGCATAAATGAGATAAAGTATCCTGTGAGATGAGATGATGTTGATACACGCGTGTGACTTTTCCGGAGGGTTGGTGTGATTCTGTGGTACTGAATAGCAATTTTTTGAGGTGAGGGGAAAATTGGGAAGTGCTGTGTTACATTTGGTGGTGGAGTGATGTTAATTTTTCTTTGAAGATCATTTATCTATGACACGTGTCAGGATATGAAAAATGAATTAATACTCGGGTTGTGTTACGCATGATTTTACTCGGTATATTAGCAACAAAATAAATGATCTAGCTTATATAAGCGAAGTAGAATTGATCCGATATGGTCAGACATAAGCTTTAACGTTAAAACACTAATTGTAATCAAAGAAAATGTTAATTGGAGATCATTATTAGTCGCTTCTTTTTACCGTTATTAGACACCAAAGTAAATTTGACTATTGTTTTGACGTGATACAACAATAATAAAGTTTTACTAGTAATTAGAGTCGTAACTCAACCTTTTATCGTGTATTTCATTGTAATACAATACGAATGCTTCTAATTATTTAGTACGACAAGTCACGAGACTAAATTAACCGTTATCAAGATGTCCAAATGAGTAGGCTATAAAAAAAAAGTAAAAAAGAACGCTCGCCACAGGTATCACCCGATATTCCCTCTTTGTCCTTAGGTAACCTGCGCAAGTGTCGGAAGTAATATAACTTAGAGTAAGCACCAGCGATAAATCGACGACATTGAGCCGCTTCCGGCTCTCTCTCTCTCTCTCTCTCTCTCTCTCTCTCTCTCTCTCTCTCTCCCTTATACTTATCATTGTTATAATACTCGCGCGCGCAAAAACACACACACACGAACTATCCCTACACACGTATAACAGACGACGCCGGTTTGTTTGTACGTGACGCAGGTATGAGATGCCTCTTTGGTCCGATGAAATTCGCTCGGCGTGCCGATCCTCGGCCTGTGGTACGATCGAATTCTAATCGTTTCGTCGGAACTTATATGAGCGCGCCGTCCTCGTCGTAATATACACCTGAGCTACTGTACTTTTTTTGCTTCTTCTATCAAATTATGCACGGGATTGATTGTATATATCGGATGTGTTGGTTTTGAGAATGAGCTTAGCTAGATTTTTCTTTTGTCTTGATAAAGCGAACCGAACTCTGTAATCAACTGTTCAAAGTAAGTGTAAACTTTTTTCTTTTTCCGTTCGCTGAGGGAATAGAGAAGTGGCCCATCTGCGTTGTTTTGCGGGAGAGCAAGCGTTTTATCGAAGATGTTGATAAAGTGTTTGGAGAACCTTCGGTATAAAATTTAGAGTGACGAAGCGCTTTTTTGAAAGTACATAGACCGGATTGATGAAAAATTAATGTAATTACGTTCGATGGATGGCAAACGACATTAAAATATAACTTACCTGTCATTGAGAAATCTAAAGTTTTGCTTTCTCCGTCAATCGATGATTTAGTTATTGCTCGTTAACTGTCGCGTGAATTCGAATAAAAATGTCGAAATCGTAAATCTGGTAGCGTAAACGACGGATTAATCGCTAACGAATCACAGCTATTTAGCAGTTACAACGATTTTCCTAGTTTATATGCCCGGCGCAGGTCGTAAAGCTTCTGTACAAGCACTCGAAATGGCCGCTTGATGATTTTTTTTTTCTTTTCTCAATCCATTATTCATACTCTTCCCACCCTATGCGTTGAACGAATTCTAAACGATTAGACACGTGACTGCTTGTGCCGCAGCGAATATATCGGCATTGCCGAAGCGTGAGATCCTTACGCTATAGTTGTGTACAGGGCATACCTGCACTGGTGGAATTTTGATAAGGCTAACGATCGCGGCTGCTTTGCCAAAGACGAGCTGCAAAGTTTTTTCGTATATTCTGTCGGATGCTTTAATAAATGATTTTATATTAATATAATCGAGTGTTTTTCAATTCCCGGAGGTATATGGTAAAATATGTTCTAAGCGTATCAAATAATGAACTTGTTTATTGGCAAGTTACCTTTTAATTGCAGCATTGCGCAATAAATTTATCTGTACACATCTCTCACTACTGCATCTGACCTCAATGCATTTCTTTTGCGTACAACCTTCGTTATAATCTCATGGTTTTTTCTTCGAACCTTATCATCGGATTTTCTCAGCTCAAGATCGTACGTCTAGCACGTTGAAAGCTCGATGGAGGTAGAATTCTTTGCGAGTACTTGGTAGGCAAGCTGATACACTTTAAGAATAAACTTTTTTCCGCATGTCTGCCATTCCGACCACCTCGCCACACGTATTTCAGTTAACCCGAGAATTCACCCTCGAATTCGTTTAATATACAAGACGTCCGAGTTTTTGCTTCCAGTTTTGTGACGTAATACATGAGAAATAGTTGATGATTTAGGATTGAAATCCGCCTCTTTAAGTTTGAAATTTCAGATTCGATAAGTGTGTATTAACGACAATGGAGTGGATTTACAGCTTTGAGTAGGATTTCAAATTAAGATATTTAGAATGTGCAAGCTTTAACCAAAGTATAAAATCGATTGTACTCGTGAAGTCGATTTTAAAACTGTATTGATTGTCATTTATTCTGTACGTGATTAGTATTCATGTGCTAATAACGTTCGAGCATGTTAGATATACGCTAATCAAATCAGAAATTGCTCATGGTTATGTATCGTGCTGAAATCAATAATGATAAATACTTTAATTCTTTAAAAACGTAACAATTTCTTATTCAAATAGATAGATGATAACAGCTCTGTAATATTAGAAACATTTGCAGTACTTTCGTTTCGTTAACTTCTTTAGATTTTTTGTGTAGAATTTTATTAATTCCTCGTGCAATGACTAACGTTTGAATATTTAATTTCAAACGGTATCAAAGTCATAAGAGTTTACTCTAATTCAAATCACTCCCATTTAAATTATCTTTTATTAATCGCTACATAATAACTGTTGAACGGGCGCTCTTTATTATCTAGCTGCGCACCACGTTTAGCTCTCGGTATACATAGCCGATTAATAAAACATTAGGAAAGTAGCGGTGAAAAGACACAAGAGACATATCAAGGCATCCGAGGAGAAACAAACCGATCAAAATACACCATTCCTCACTCATCGCGAATTGGCATCGTCCTTTTTTTTTCTTTCGCGCGCATACGCCTAACTTCGTCGAACAATGTGTGGTGGTTGGATGGCGATGGCATACTTGCGATAAGCATGGACGCAGTCTTTTCTCATTACCTGCATGTCTCTGGACTCGGTTGGCATTGCATCCCAAACTTGCTGCAGTGGCAATGAACCGTAAGAACTTCGTACTGAAATTCAACGATCAACTGCGATAAATATTGTAATTTATTAATAAATGTAACGTCCCGGTATGTGGTTAGTTATGTGTAGTCATGCTCAGTCTCAAGGATACTGCAATTTTTTATTGCACTAGGGACCTAGAAATTTTTAAAACGGTTAAAAATTCAGTTTTGGTAAATTAAAATAATCAATTTAATATTGAACCTTCGGTATTGTGAAAAAGAAAGTTTATTCTTCTGTAATTAATAATATTTAATTCATAAAATGCACAGCTTTTTACTTTCTTGTTATTTTCAGTTACTTTGCATTCCTTTCATTCTATTGTGTATCAGAAATATTTGCGGTATGAGTAAAATGTTATTTATGTTACTTTAACTGCATAGTGAATACTAATCGAAGAATGAAACTCAAATAACTTGCAATGATATCATGTAACAAAAATAGTTGGTACATGAATTATTAATAATTGAAATGGTCATTAAATCGTTGCATACCAAGACAATTGCCTCTTTATACCCCTAAACATGTAATAAAATTTTTGGAAATTAACTGTCAATAGCTCTCGCCTCCATATAAAGAAAAAAAAAGGCTTCGATACTTGAGCACAGCCTGCACCCACTAATACATTGGAAGCTGAGTTTGCTCACCGAATATGCACACCTTTTTTTTCTTCCTACCGCTTATAAGACTCGGATAGGCAGTTGCTTTCGTAGAACGTATATCGCCAGATAACGTGGCGGATCAATTGTGATTCTACGTGCGGCGAGGCTCAACTTCCGGAGCTGAATTATCCGGGCAGTTGTTTATTTTGATACTTGTCACGTACCAACATACTCGCAGAACCCTTATACGAGCTCTCGAACGGCGTTGTTATTGGTTTATTCGTGTACGCTTGCGGTGTCGAAAAAGCATACATATTATACTGTACATTGTGAAAAAATGTTAATTTAATCGGGTACTTGAGCGTTTACAGCTTTTTATCTAATCGATTGCTTGGTAAAATTAAAATGACAATATTGATCAGGAAGTGCACAAGTATTGCGATTCATATTTTCTGATCTATAATAAACATTTTCATGCGGTACAATTTAAGGCAGTTGACCAATATCTCTGAATGTAATTATTCATCTTGTTTTTCAATGACAAGAGTCGACGATTTTAACTTTGGTACCCGGTCAAATCCGTAACTAAAGAGAATTCTCTCGATATTTTTGTTGCAGATATCGATCCCCATGGGCCTGTACGTGGAGAAGGTACCGTCGGAGGTGACGAGAAAAGTGATCTACAGCTTCCAGAAGGTCGCCGACGTCTTGCTGTGTCTGCACTTCACTCTCGACCCCTACATTTACGTACTGCTGCGAATGCCACGACCGAGATTTCCCCTGCTTAAGCCCCTCTGTCGAATCTGTTGGCCAGCGCGAAGTCGAGCTAGTTCCTTCACAGGTATGGACACGGCAAATTTTCCTTATCTCTCTCTGTCTCTCTCTCACCCTCTCTCTTTGCTCTTGACTTATATGGATTTTGAACCCCTTAACTGATCAATATTACTTATATAGCAATAATGAAAATGTTTCGAACTTGCCTCGAACAAGTTTATCCACAGCGAGAACGATACATCAGTTGGACCCTCTTATCCTTACTTCAAACCCTCTCTCTTTCTCTCTCGGTCATTATTAACAGAGCAGACAGAGAGCCCCTCGCATTGAGCATTACCAACAAGCCGTTACAACACCTCATTTCGCAGCCTGTGTTACAGGAACTACAGAGCAGCAGGGCAGTAGTGGTGACCCACCCACCCCGATAACCGAGGCACCCTCGACCCCGGTGAGCGAGGAGCGCGACTCGCAGCTGGTCGCTGTCGCGGTCTGAGACCGAGACCATGTCGCCTCTACCTGGAAAAGCCGGAAAAGCCGGAAAAGCAAGGCGGAGACGACGTCGCTATCGGCAACTACGGCAAAAGTCTGAATTCGGCCCGAGGATTTTTCCCTTCTCGATGCCGGTGATATTTTACCCTCTCCACGAATCTCTTCCTCACTTTCCGCTAGTATACACATCTTCATCTCACTTGTTTTCCTTTAATCCCTCCCCACATATCGTTTACCTAAGGATACGAGGTACTCACCGAGAAGCTTATACAGGCTCCCTCAGCGTGAAGAAGGAAAGATTTTGGAGGGCGAAGCTTTTTTGGCCATCTCTTATTGTGACCTCTGCGAAAGTTTTTAATCGTGAAAGGAGACGACCCGAAAAGTTTCTATATTATTATTAATAAGTAACGTTTTGTTTGTAGTAGATAAAAAAAGTCTTTGTTTTTTGGCGCGATAACATTAAACGTAAATGTTTCTTTTCTAAAATTTTGGCAAAATTAACGACATTGACTGACAAAATATTTGCTTTGTTTAGTGTATCGAAATATAAAAAAATATAATACGTGTTTATCCTTTCATTAATTTCAATTTGATGATAAGATACTTATTACTGCAATGAAAATCGGAACCTCACTCTATATTAATTCTTATTATATGAAATTAGTCCTTCTTCACCAGGGATACTATTAATCTACTTCTTGATAAGTGAGAAAAGAAGATTGTTGTTGATGTGCGATGAGTGAAGAGTTTTGAAGTTTTTCGAATGATTCTGTATAAAGTACGCAGTCATTGTAAGTATGTCACGTGACTAAAACTTTTTTTACAATTCGACCCTTTACTCCGAAAATTTGTAAAATTTGTAAATTTTTGTTGGGCAAAAATGCAATGACTAGCTCTGTGTGACGGAGTGTTTATTATTTCTAAGTCTGTAGATTTATTGGATGCGTTAATGATCGAATTCAAAACATATGTATTAATATTTTTTATATAAAGTAGTAAACTAATTTTTGTTCATGGGATTCGTAACGCTGTACTTTTAAGAGACGTGAAATATTAAGATGAACTTCGGTCATTTAATGAAGACACAAATATTTCTGTACATGAGGAAAAAATTGAAGTTGAATTTTAAGAACTATAAAAAAATTGTAATGTATGGATTGCTTTATATATCAATATTAAATAGAATTTAATATTAATATTAACTATCTTTTGTACGTGACTATAATTTTATTATGTTCTAATATGTACATTTCTTCTTGCATCGTAAAGATTTATATTGTTGGAAAATTGAATGAAAAATTATTAAGGTTTATATTATGACTTTACAGAAAGGCGGCAAGAGGTGTACTATATATTTTATTAGTATAGCGCTATAATCTCAGGAAAATGAATAGTCAACTAAGAACGATAAGGAAGTTATCGATAACTGTGAGATTTTCTGTCTGTTCTGTTCTCTCGACTTTTCATGTTTTCGATGGCCGAAGGAAGTTCCCATAAACACATTCCACCGATGCATTCAAAGATATTTTATAATAACAAATTTGCATTCACAGACTGAAAATTATTTTTTGATGCAAATTAAATAATTAATGGCAAATTAGAATAAAGATTTATATAGAAAAACTATTACATAATATTACATAAATGATATTACATAAACATGACAAAATATTCTGTCGTTTATGCATGATGTTGAAAAACAGAAAAGATAAGAACTTTGATTGCTTGTGATTTTTCACACCATATACAAATATTCGCATAATACATATGTATATTTTTCGAAGCAAATAGTTTATAAGAAAACAATAAAATTTAGTTTACATGAGTTTATTGAATTATTATAATTCATGACGAAGAGAGTCAACGTTTAATTTAATCGAGAAAACGTGTAATACATATATATTTTACACATATTATTTAATATTCGTGTTAAATAAATTAAAAAAAGTATGGAACTTTTTGTTCTGAATTAAATGTTAAGATATAAAATCAAAATCGATTTCTCATTTTTAAACGATGACTTTAAATCTAGGTTTATTTGAATTTAATTATTGCGGGTTATGCGCTTACTATAATCACCAAAGTTATCACCCTTTGTAATGTGGCATACAAAGCATTATACATGTTATTAGTTCTTATAAAAATCTAGTAACTCGATTTCAAGCTGCATAAAAAACCCGAGTTTGGCGAAAAACGCTTAAAAATATTGCATTATCCTCAATTAAAAATCATTATTTAGTTATCAAATTATTTTTTCCATTAATTAAATATATGTGTAACATTTTTTTTACGTTATCGGTTTTGGGAGTACATACTAATCCAATAAACTGTTTTGTGTAGATTTAAAATTTTCATTTTTTATACATTGTAAAAGAAAAATATGTTACATAGACACAATCCAAAATTAGCATAGCTTTTAGATGAATATAAGATCGAACAAAAATAACGTGTATCAAATTAGGATTTCTAAATGGAATTTTTAGAAGTGAAATCAAAATTACGTATACTTCTAGTCAGTCAAAGAATATCAGTGAAAAAGTAGTAACTATTTTGAGTAATCGAAAATGTAAGAAACACGTACACACTACAATTTATTGCGTACACATAATTGATCAAAAAATAAAACTATATTCTTATACCTATAGAATATATTTTTAAAACCAGTTTTACCAAAGTTAAGGTATGAAAATAGATGTATGTATATTTATATACAATGTATTCACTTTTAGAACTGTTTTCGAGAAGCAACATATTAATATCCAAAAATTAAAAAGCATGTATGATAAATAGTATTTTAAATTCATGTAAAAAGAATCATATCATAATATTAGAAATAAAAAATTTTACTCTCATGTTCATCGAATTATGTGTAATTACCGGAAATCTTTTCACGTGTTCTAATATAATTTTTACAAATTATGTCAAAAGTTATTGCTTTATCGTAGGTATTCATTTCTAATGTTAACATAAGCATTGTTCGGTTAAACTAATATTTTTCTTGTCTATAACAGACTTACGTATATTTCATCACAATATTAATGTCTGCAATTGCATGGAGAATAAGGATGTACTATATAACTCAATCATGTATAGATGTAATAAAGTATTTTTGTTTCATTTACAAAAAACCATGGAGTAAAGAAAACACAATAAAAAGATTTAAAATAGCTTATGGCTAAATAATTTATTTATTTATAATATTATACCTATACATGACCATCTCAGTAACTTATGTTGCAAAAACTGCAGCATTTAAGATATACACTTTTCCTATTTACACCCTCTACTTCCTGCATCTTTATCCTTCCAAATTACTTAAATATAACATTTAAGTATTTTAAAAAAAAATTTTTTTTTCAACTTTTATGCACTGGAGTACAGACATTACGGATACCTATCCACTGAATTCGGTAATGATGTAAACATTACGTAAACATACAAAGATGTTTTAAAATAAATTTTTTCAACTGTTATTCGCGCGACTACTGGTTAATTTTAAAGAAAATACCAGGCATTGGCCAAATTTTCCTAGAAAAGCCGATTAACTATAGTAACTACTAAGAATTAGTATTTGTAAAAGTTTCTGCAAACTGCAAAGTGTAATAAACATTTTTAGGTATTTTTGATAAAACCTTTTTAATAATTAAGTTATATTTCGTTTTTAATTGTTACTAGGCATTAATAAAATTAGTAGAATAAAGTTAAATACATTGCTTTTTTGCCAAATCTCATTAATATTGTTGAATAATAAAAGTAAATAATAAAATACTCTTACACTACCTTTAATTGTTAATATTCTACTATTACTTTTAAAAAAAAATAATTATTATTATTATTTTCCCTCATTCATT
>UELV01140992.1:0-32106 GCA_900490015.1 Megastigmus stigmatizans | reverse complement strand
CACACACACACACACACACACACACACACACATATTCGCGTGCGACCTGATTCTACAGTTTTTAAAAAATATTCTCCCTTTTTACTCCCTTTTTCTTCATTAACAGTAATGAGACGTTGAAATTCATTTTTGTCATTCGAATTAAACGTTAATTGCACTGTAATTTTGTAATTTTTTTTTGGAGAATCGAGTTGACAACTTGATGTTGGAGTAATTTGATGAAAAATTAATAGGATTTTATAAAAGTTTGTGACTTAAAATTATTTAGCTGTTTTTCAGTAAATTGATAAATGACAAGGTAAAGATACTATTTTGGTTTGGCGAGACAAGGTTACATCGAGGAAGAGTCAATAGTTAGTACTATACCTAGCATTCTGGAGTTTTATGCGATCATGCATGGAAATAAATGAGGCAGAATATTATTACGTAATTGCTCTTTGACCAAAGATTAGATCGTCAGTAATTCAATAGTTTATCAAATCAAAATTATTATAGAACATATTTTATAAAATTTGAAAAAAATAGTTCGGTTTTGAGATAAATAAATTGATCCATCAGATTTAATGTTCATATAAAATTATGAATTTTTTTAAAATAACTGGAAATAAATAAACAATTTATTATTTTATTTACTATACACAAAATAAAGAAAATTATATTTTATCTGATAAACAAATATTTTGTTAAAATAGGGATTTATTGCTTCTGATATATTATTTTACAAACAATATTTTAAAACCATTTTTGTATGTAGGTTCCTCTTGGACGACGACGAATACAGTATTACTAAATTTACATTGAAAAACACATAAATATGCATATCAACTTTTGGTTTTGTTTATGTACATATATAACAGGCACTTGAGATTTTAACGTAAATTTTGTGTTTTTTCATTCATATCTATTATATATTTTACGAAAATGCAAAATGATTTAAATTCTTATATAATTATGTTTATTAAAATTAAAGTTTTCGTTCAAAAACAAACAAATATATATAAATATATACAAAGTTAGTTACATATATCTGAGAGAATTTATTTATTTATTTTTATCTGTAATTCATTATAGTTAA
Organism: Megastigmus stigmatizans; assembly: GCA_900490015.1. NCBI lineage: Eukaryota > Metazoa > Arthropoda > Insecta > Hymenoptera > Megastigmidae > Megastigmus > Megastigmus stigmatizans. Next base: position 31,031 of record UELV01140992.1, on the reverse strand, counting down.
AAATAAATGTGCACATCTGCTTACAATAATTCCACATAAAGCTGCCGAAAACTCAAGTGGAGCCTCTAATTGCAAAGCAAGAGCTTATAAAGCATTTGATCCACATTTCAAACGCTCATGATCCCGGCAGAATTTTTAATTTGCTCTTCGGTTATGTGCATCGCAAATTGCACCTTTCGACCCAATTTCACATCCACATCCCTCCGTTTTTTTTTCGCCTCTTTTACGCACTCTCATTTCGCTCCTCTCTTTTTTTCTTACAGCTATATAGATAATCACCAGCTCATATAACGTGTGTGTGCGACCGGCGGTGGTTATTATCAACTCTCGAGAAAGTGCGTAGTTAGCAATTAGAAAAGAAAAATCTATCATTCGCGTACTTGTGTGTGTACTTATAGTCGCTGATCGTCTTGGAAGACGGAAAAAAAGTGTTCTTCTAGGCCTTGGACATTTATAGCAACTAATATGCTTACCCTAGAAATTATTCAGCATGTGTCGCGGAATTTTTTTGTCGGTCTTAGTTCGTGACTAAAGATATTCTTGTTGAATGCATAAGCTTTCCCAGTTTATTTTCCAACTTATGTAAAAAGTTTAGAGCGGAAAAAAAAATTTAGTGACAGGCTATTTGTTTGGATTTAAAAAAAGTTCATTTATGATTAGTTATTTATGCTTGGTAATTTACGTAGCTTGAGTGTCAGGCAATCCAATAATTTATAATAGGTATTTTGAGCATAACTATTACAATTAAAAATTTGGGTATGTGCTTGATTAAGCTTCTATGCAGTAGATACATTCTGAGTTTAGTGAGACACAGCGTTTTATTGCGTAGTATATTTATTCTTGCAATTAGCATAATTGCAGAACAATCGCTATTATTACTCAGAACAACTGCTATCATTATCTAAGCAGTAAAATAGACAGCTGATTGTTTAAAACACACATCATACATTACGACTACTTTTAAAGTGCATATTCCACTTTTAATAAAACTTGAAAGGTACAAATTCTGGCCATAAACAGAGCTTCAAAAGCCTTATTACCTTTTTGCAACTAAATCTTTTCTCCCACGATTAAGTGCATAAGAATACATATATACACGAGCCTCGAAATTCGCAACCATTAACAAAAAGGCTCGTACAAGCGCCAACTCGTCCGGCAATGTAATCGCGATAAGGATAAAACACGTGTGCATGTGTATGTGTGTGTATACTTGGTGCGAAAGTTCACCGGACGCGTCCTGTTTGTTCATTTGTCGTGTCCGTGCGATATCATCGTTCGCCCGCTTACAATTATGCGAACTTCCGAAATTCTTGCAGCTGTTTCTACATGCACGCGCTCGTTTGGCTGCTGCATACTAGACGTAACTTCGGAACTGCGGGCTTCTTGCTGGTGTTTGCGACACACGTCAGCCGAGAGAATGCGTCGTATCTTTTTTCTTTTTTTTAGAATGGATGTTGCGGTTTTGTGTTTTGCGTGACAATGGCTGGTTGCAGAGACGTTATCTCGCTTAAGATGAAGTGCAGGTTTTGAGTTTTGAAGGGTAAAAAATAATTGTATTTTTACGAATAATTATACATTACGTAATACGTATTATCATGAAATAATAGTCTCATTTCTGATGTTTATACAGTTTATCACTAGTAGACCTACTTTATAAATTATTTATATAATCTTATTGATCAGAAACTATATAGTTAAATTCGAGAATTTCTTAGATACTGAATAGAATAATATTCTTCAAGATAAAGTTTAATGTTCGAGCCATTACAACTTCAATTTTTCTCCAGACAATCGAATTGATGAGTTTTCTAATTACACTTCATACTTGTAACTGCCGGGTCTAGAGTTATAGCAACTTTCAAGCCGAACTTCTCCAACTCGTCCGTTACCCCCGAAGTAGATAAAGCTCGCGAGAGTAAAACCAGAGCAGAAAATAAGTAGAGGAGTGAAGTTTTTCTCCTCTGTTACAACGTCTCGCATCCTTTTAAAACACAGAAAATCCCTTTGTCACTGTTAAAAAGGGTCGAAATTATTTTGAAATTCAATTAAACAATGTCGAACACGCGGAGGCTTTAGCGTTCGGTATAGGTCTCAAGGGCAAGCAGCAGAGCTCGAGACTATGTTAACACTCACTTCGACAAAAGGAGGACCTGCTCGCACAGCTTAGCCGATTGGCCCAGTGTGTGCACCTCGAGAAATCGGTAAATGGAGCGGCGCGCACGATGAGGTGCAGATCCGATAAGGTAGACAGTTCGCGCCTCGAGATAATGGACGCGCGATCGGATTATCCGCATCGCGAGCTACTCTCGCTCCGTTCTCCTGCACACGCGACCTTCCGATCCATTTTCCTCCAGGTATTGTATACGAGAGAGCATCGATTTCGTTTTGTGTCTCTGTGTGTATACGTGTGTGTGTGTGTACGTGTTATCGAGACTTATAACTGCCTGTGCAGCGAAAGTCACGGTCGACTTCTACCTAGGCTTTAAAGTTTTCGTGTGCGCTCCGTCTGGGTGAGATATTCTAAATTGTTTTAGTTTTGCGTTTAGACGCTCGATAAATATTCATGGAGGCGAAATGATGGGAATTTTCTGTTGTACGCGGCGATTTGCATCGAACTTTACGACGCGCCAGCTCACGCGCGACCTCCTTCTTACTGGGAAATATTTTCTCTATGCCTTCGATATAAAGTTAAATGTATATTTTGTACCGTTATAGAACTTTTTCCTTTGAAAAAGCGAACTATTTATACAATTATTTGATAAGTATAATAATGTCGGCGCTTAAGTTTTGTGTATAATAATTTTTATTGCTGCGATAATAAACTTCGTAATACTACTACAATAATTCTAAAAAATATAATACATTTTAGTACACTCGAATAGAGTTTTTGTTGTACCGTAAAAATAAAACGATTATTTTTCATTTTTACACTTTTTCTTTATCTAATTTGCTTCATAATTAATATTTTATAACTAAGAACAATGCATCAATTATATTACTAAGCAAAAAGCACATTTCACATTCATTTCAAGTCTCATTAAATTCACCTTATCACACGATGCTCCCCGTGGAATCTATAAAAAGCACCTCTCCAACGCTTTTATTAAACGGAGACGAAAACAATATTGGCTTTATTGACATGCGCATGGCGAATCCCCTCGCGAATTCTCGCTCGTACATCGTATACAACATTTATGTCTTTTTTGCCCTTTCTTTCTTCGTTTCGTCGCTTTTCCCTCGTTCGCTCTATCAGTACGAATTACAGCCCATCATGCGAGAAATTCCGAGGTGTACGTACAGCGCTCACTTCTTTAACGTTATTAACACACTCGTATACGAGGTATTTGCACCGATGGCGAGTAATGAAATAAGGCCTGTAGTGGCAGCCTCGACACATTATCGATTTCCTTGATTCGCTGGACTTTTTCGATCTTTTTTCTTCCTTTTATGGGGTTTTTTCGTTTTGGCTCGTTAATCAGCCAAATGAATAAACGATAATAATGATGATTATACGGAAAAGTGCGGTTACTGCACCTTTAATCGAAATGCTCTTATTGAGCATAAATTTACAGCAATTAAATTAGAAGCGTATCTAACTTGAAAGCTCTGTAGCCTTCAATTAGAAATGCTATTGGTCGAAAACGTGACTCCTTTAATTTAAAATTTTTAATTGGCATTCAAACTAATTTTAATTGAGTAATTTAAAAATTCTATAATTGGGTTTCCTTTTAATGTTTCAGGTGAGTGATGAATTTCTCTTCGAATTCTTCTTTGTACGTAAGTTTTTATGTATTACTACATTGCAAACACGAATGAAATAAGGATAACTAAACCGATTGTTTATGTACTACAAATAAAACGTTATAGAGGTAATAAGAAATGTTACTTTATTGTGACTATTTTCAAACAAATTTGTAACGCTTTGGCAGTTTTAGAGATATAGTATAGTGCGGTTCTTTATTTCGGTCGCAGTATAAGATGTTTACACGTCTCGAATTTTATTGATCATTTCATAAAGTCTCGCGACCGTAAAAGACGACAAGACTCGATAAAAGACATTTCTCCTTTGCTCTTGTTAATCCTTTGAAAGCTGCACACATTCAAAGAATATAAATACACAAAAAAATTAATATCGCCAGAGTTGCATAAGTAGGACAAAAAGCTTTTAGCAGTGGCAGGGCATAATTAAAATCACCGCTCTCGTAATATATCCACGCGAGCCATTGTTCCGCGAAAAGCTTATTTTCGCATTTTTCTAAAGTGCCACATATAGTACCGTCCAATCGGAGCTCCTCCTATCCGCTGCGCTATTTCTCCAATTTCAATGCAATGAATCCCTCAGCTGCAATATTCCTCGAGCAAACAACGGATCGCGCTATATATACGGAGAGACCGGCTGTGACGGAAACCCCGCAAACATCGAACTCTCTCCAATAATATACTCTCTCTCTCTCTCTCTTTCTCGTATCCACTGTTCACTTCTTTCTCTCTCACGCGCGTCAACAGTCGGCAGAGAAGAAAAAATAGAAAAGCGGTGCAGCGTCTCTCTATGTATTCTTATCTTTGTGACCGGCTTCGCGGCGGTATGGATGACAAAAAAGCACGCCGAGGAGGAAAAAAATGGAAACGAGAGCGAAAGCTCGATTTGTGCAAAGGAAAAATCCTCTCTTCTCTCGTGTACAGGTATACGAGCTCTCATGCATATATGTAAAGGCGGTTTTCGTGTCTGTGTGTGCGTCTGTGTAACTCGCTCGTATTTCTCGCTCTCGGTCGTTGAATATTAATGAGGATGACGTTAGGCCTCGACGACGACTACTGTCGTGCCGATATGCACGGCGTCGCATATGTATAGGTAAATGGTAAATTAATGTGCGTCTGTACGGAGGTGACGCCTCGACGTTTGACCGATGATACGCGACGGAGACCATTTTTTCTTCGGCTCTGCCCCTTGACCGGTTATCTTATGCGTATTTATCCTGGACACGTGTGTATATCGATCGATTTGCTTCCCGAAATGTTGATTTGAAAAGCAGTGAATTGCGATGTGATTGTGGAAGTAGGTAGTTTTATTTGTATTCGATAGATCGTGCTCTTTATAAATAAACTCATGCATAGAAAAATGTAGCTGTGAAAGTATATGAATTGAAAGAGGGTTAATCCTGTGATTTAATCAAGAATGAAGAACAATGTGAGCATTAGCTCTATTCTCTATTCAGACTATTGCCTTTAATTTTAATCTAATTACTGACTATTTGCGATTTAATTAAAACTGTTATTAATACCAATAAATTAATAAAATTATTATTTAATTGCTGTTCATTAAGATTATTAAGTATAAAGTATTCACCGTTGTAATCAATCTTTATAAATGTACTCAATTAACAAAAAATGGTATTCCGAAACACATAAATCTCAAATGATTCATCAAGGCAAAGGCATTCTATATATAAAAAGTCAACCCTTAAGCGATCTCGAAAGAGTCTCGTTCACACGTCGCTTAACAAAAACGTGCAACACTCGAGAAACGTGCATTTCTGAAAATTCTCCATCTCAAAATTGCCGCCGCCGCTCGAAAGTTTTCTCTCGAGTAGCGGCGCGACGCCCGTGTACACAGGTAAAACACACACACACGTATGGGCCGTTGCACAAGTGGCTTCTCTTGCTCTTATAGGGCATATTATGTATACTGGGCTGTCGAGCTCGTGGAACAGAGAAAGAGAGAGAGAGAGAGAGAGAGAGAGAGAGAGAGAGAGGCTCGAACTGCTACTCGTCTACGTCATGAATTTGGTCCGCGTCGCTACTTGGTTGCGGATCGAAATCGACTATACTCTCCAAACCCTCGGGCCCTCCTTCGTTCAGCCCGTGTACATGTGTATGCGCGGCACCCGCCCAGTTCTGCGGGATAGCATCTCCTTATATTACTCGAGTGTAGTGCTTTTGGTAGATGCGCGCCTTGAGATGAACTTTACGTAGGGAGATATAAGCTTAGGGGCTCGTAATGTCTTGATCGTACGCGGAGATGTTGAGGAGGGATCTTACAATTAGTATCTACATTGACGATAAATGTCTTATTTCTATTTAGAAATGTTATATCGTTAAAAAAATCAATGTTCTCAGCATTATTACTTTATAGAAAAAACGTATGATTACACAATTTTTGCATACGTAGATTTTTTGTTTTATTCTAGAATGAATCTTTCGAATTATTCCTAAAAGCACAAATATTCGCACATGTACTGCCAATCCTACCAAATATTTCTCTGAAAATTCTAAATCATATTCCACAAAATTAAACGAAGTAGCGAAGCACAGAATCAAATTTTAGCCACGGGAATGGATCAAAATGATAAAAGTATCAAAAAGAAAGAGCGTATAAAGAAGGAAAAAGGAAAAGAGTCAGTTCAGACGAGTTCTGCTCTTTGCATTATCCTATACGATAAGCGAAATCGAGGGATGCACGCTGAGCTTATCCCCAGCCGATTGAATTCGTCGCGCAGTATATAGCTCAATCTGCCTCGCACAGTCAACTCGTTCTCTTTCGTCAGAAGGAAAAGTCGAGGTCACGAGAAGAAAAAAAAATAGCTTAAACGATCCGCTGCAGATGTTCCACTATATATTTGATATCGATCGGACTGGCGACGGTTCTCTAAAAATCACTTTTGCACCTTTTAATGGAATTTAGGGAAGGGCATTAAAAGTGGAACAAAAACTGCCTGGATATCCACTCGAGAATCGATAGCTAAGGTTCGGAAGAAACCGTAAAAATGAACGCACGCAGACAAGATGCAAAAGGAAGCTGGAATAGAAGGAAAGCCAAGCGCAATTCTGCACGATAGTGAGGGAGAGAGGGAGAGAGAGAGGGACGCCCCCGCAAAAGTAGCAGTTGCTCTGCGGGAAAAAGTAGGGCGAGGTCTGTTTTCGTGGCAATCTCGTAGAACGACCCTCTCTCCACCCCTTAAACACACAGCTGCGAATGCACGCACGCACATGCACACACGCGCCGACTCGATCCACTACACCCTCTTATACTCGTTTCATCCAGATTCTTTCGAGAGCTTCTCTTTCTCTCTCTCTCGTCGCGTGCACACTGCACTGTACTCGCCGTACACGCCCATATGTGAATATTTGGTTCTTCGATATTATCCTGCAGTTGTATCTGATTTTCGTAATTATGGGGTTAAAGGGGCTTATTAATTGGTAAACGTGCATGTGAATAAGTAACGATAATTATTATAGTTATAAAATATAAGATGCAGAATTGGAAGTGATTTCGGCGATTGTGTTCAGATAAATGCTTCGGAGTAAATCTATTGTTTTTTTTTTGAGATTCAAATGAATGTATGATTTTATAATTAAATAGGATTGATTAATTCAACGTGGAAATATTTTATACGCCTCCAAAAAGTTTGGTCCTTCAATCCTTTTTTTGTAATCACTGCCTTTCATGAAAGTAATGGATAGAAATTATGTAAATTATTTTGATTAGCTTAAGCATGTCATTCCTCCTTTTTAATTTGTTAACTATATAAATGGAACTTTTAATTTAGCATTGCAACAATCATAAGCAAAATCTGCTTAACAAGTATACACAAATCTCACGCTACCTCTAAAATATGTAGAAAAACCTTAACCCAAAAGTGTTTAGTTAAAATTCAGCAAGTCGAGCCATAAATTTAGGGGTGGTAGGGGACCTGACCGACGTATATCTTCTACGGCATTATCGACGTTCGCAAAAACGAATCTCTCTCTCTCTCTCTCTCTCTCTCTCTCTTGCGCTAAGGGGCAGCAGCGATAGCAGCAGCAGCAGCGGGCGGAGTCCCCACTGGTTTATGTACGAGCCCGAGCGTAACGAAAATTCGCTGGCATGCGCCGCAGCACTTTTTCATTTCCTCGCTTTTGCTGCTCTACGAGTGTGCTTATATAGCTACAGACGCGCTTTTTTCCCATCCCCGTATATATAGCGATGAAGGCGAAAAGTCACGGGTGAAGGAGAAGCAGCGGCGGTGCAAGTTCGACTATGCCCGATGATTCGATTCTGGCTGATTTTTTCAAAGTTTTTACCCTCTGGGCTGATTTGTTAAGCTGAGTTTTTGCTTTTCTGGCTGTTCAGTTAGAGTATAATGGTTTAAGCATGAAGGGTTTTTATTGCTTTTCAGATATTTCGGTTTGATCGAGGTGAATTTGATGACCAGAAAAAGTTTTTATTACGGCTCATTTAGAGAAAAGTTTGTTTTCTGTCGAAAATGTTTTTATAATTAATTAAAGGCGGATTAATGAGAAGGAGATTGAAGCAAGAATCAACAATAAATGTATCCTGCATTTTTGTATTATTTACCTGCTTGACACCGATGCCAATAAGAACTATAATTACATCGGGTGTAGTGATTGATTTGTATAGCTATTTAGTTTTTATACGTTAACGTTCCAAGTCGTTTTTATGTATGTTTTCTCCGCTTACTTTTTTTTTTATAATGACTGGTTGCACGTTAGATACTTCTAGATACTTCTTTTAATCGTGCTGGTACTATAAAAAAAGGTTAATGTATGCATTTATTGTGTATAAGATTTATACACTAAGCTGCAGGCTAAATTAAAAAGGAGGAAAAAAGAGTAATCAATCGATATTTTCAATTGTAAAACAAAATAATTTTCTTTTTTACAATGTCATGTCCATTCAGAAATTGTTATGTAACGCAAAATCATTCTTTTTAAACTTTTCTTCAGGTTTCAAAGCACCAAACAATCCACATACATTCACAAACAAACTGCATCGTTGTCCACATTTTTCAAAGTCTTTGGAACCTCACCAACAATTATCAACATCCTCGTCATCTTTCACGACGCTACCGACAATGCACCGACAGAGTACAACAATCAGTCCAAAATTCAGAAAGATTCAATTATGAAAAAAAACAAACTTTCCTTCCATAATCTCCACTACAATTGCACACATTCAACAGACGAAGAGTCGAAAATTCGGGGACTCTCGCCTACAGCACAGTGCCATGAATAATTCGTCTGCTTTCTCTCTCTCGTTGCCTTCGTACACATCCACTCTCGTAAAAGTCCTTTGCATGTTAATGTCGCGAGCTGCACCAGAGCCGCGCGAGTCAAGTGTATTACCCGAGCACCGAGAGTTTGCTCGCTTTTAGTGGAGCAACAACGCAAAACTTGGACGCGTCACGAGTCCAAGTGTGGCAGTGTGTATGTCCCGTAACATCGGAACCTGTTAATGATACCCTCGGTGGAGCCTGACGCTGCAGTTTCCTTTGCTTACTACTGCAGCGTGTGCCTGTGTGTCCGCGCGTGTGTGCAAGAGACCCGATGTAGTTGAGGAAACGGCGCATGCGCCAATTGCCGCGAGACTGCACTCTGTGTATCTTGCCTGTATGTATACTGTTTCTCGAGTACAGCGTCGTAATACGCGTAATTTTCTAACGCGATGGTTGAAAATAATTTTGTCGCTTGAATTTTTTTCTTCGCATCGAGCCTAGGATACAAGCTTCCTTTTAGTGGATTAATTTGATGTTTCTTCGAGGAGGAGAAAGCTAGAATTAGAGCACAGTTCAAGGCGAAACTGCCGTAAAAATTTTTATTTCGTTGAATAAAAGCGAGCTGTGTTGAACTTGCGGAAAACGCTCGTAGGAGAAAATATGACACTAACTCATCGCTGCGAGCGAGATGAAAGGGCTTTTCATTCCAGGTCTTCGGGTGATCTCTGCAATTGAATTAAATCTCTCACGGTTTATGGGCCATCAAAAAATGAAAATAAAATTCGCTACTTATGTTACGCAAAACTTTTAGGATCCCCTTTACTTGGCATTAACGAGCAGTGGACGATATATATATATGTTTTTACAAAGTTGTCCTTTTTATTTGATCCACAGTTTCTGCATTAAATGTAGCGCGTCGAGGTTGAACTCGTCTGATTAATAGTTAGTTCATCTTTGTTCACTTCGAGAAATATCTAGCAAACAAAAATCGGACTGATATGGTGCTTATTGTTTCCGTCCATCAAGGAGAAATAAGATTTGTTGCTTCCGCTTCATCCGCGCGAGCGTACGTACGATGTAGCTCTCGCTGAGAACTTTATGTTATGATGTCTAAAATATCAAACTGTCTGAACTTTCTACTTGGATGGATTTCCTAGCTTCTATCCGCTCTTGCGTGTGTACTGTATACGTGATTCCAGATTTTCTAGAAATCATGATTTAATAATAGTAGTTTATTGAAAAAGTAAACGATCGTGACGCGCTGCATTTGTTATTCTATCTTTTTCTTCGAAATAAACTAACTTAACAACAATTTATAGAGTAAAATGATACACCTAATATAATATTGGTGTTATATTTATAAACTTGTTTTATTTTACTTATAGAATCGTTTGCAATTGATAATTTTATTGAAAATTTTAATTTAGAGCTCGAAGAAATAAAAGATAATGTGTCATTTTAGATGAATAATGAAATTTAATGCTTCAAAATATGTATTTACTTACACAGTAATTAACGAATAATAGAAGCTTACTTAGATCTACTAACAGACTAGAGACGCAGATTAGGTTGTTTATTAAACGAGTGATTATAATACATCTATCTAATAATTCACTAAGGCTGCTCTGCTATTTCTATAACGTAATTCTTACGCCAGCAGCAATAAGAAGAACTAAACAGAATCATCGATTTAAATAAACGAGAACGGAGTACCGTATAACGCTAACTACATGTAACTCTATATGTAAAAACCAGCCCCAGTGCCTATACATCGACTCTATCGCATTCGGCGTAATTCTTCCCTCCTTTTTCCCCGACGTTTTCTTCGCTCGCGCCAATTATTCACGCACGATTGGCAGTAGGTTAGCGGGTGAAATTGCCCTTTCTCGCTACCTTCCACCAATCGTGGTACTACTGGAAATTCCTTCCAGAACCTTGCGCTCGAACGCCTGCACTCGTTTCCAGATAAAGGAGCATGGAATCGCGAGGCTATTTTCTTCAAGATCGTCGATGAGTGCCGAAAGTTGTTGGAATCCTTTAAAGGTTCTGTGTACGTTCTCTACGCAAAGGATGGAAGTTTGCTTTAAAAGATTCAAAAGTGGGTCAGTGTGGATAAAGAATGACTCGCAGAGCTTATGTTGTTACGTTGAGAATGATTCGTAATTTTTCGCTCGGGAGATAAACTAGTTTAGTCGAGGTTGAGTTGGTGCGTTTTTTTTATATCATGATTGCGCGACTGTCTATGAAGCTTGATTTGAAGCTGATTATTCTGGCATTTGTGACTGGCGGTACGGTGAATCCTGAAGAGATGTAAATTTATGAATTTGTATTCAAAGTCGTAAGATTTGCAAAATAATAAATAGAATTCTTAAACGGTACCGTGTGTATCGACTTTTAAATAGGTTATGAACTATAGTTGCCTGATCGATCGTGTGCGCTTCGAACTTTTTCGGAACAATCTGTATACATTGAATATACACAGTAGTGATTCTCGATGTGATATATTTAGTTCGTTCTTTGTTAAAGGTTCTGTAAATAGAAATAAAATCGAATCTCAAAACGGAATCATTATCAGTGGTAATGTGACATTAAAAATAGCAAGTATTAAATACAGAGCTAGTCTATATTTATAGAATAGTATTTCAATATGATATATTTTTTAGTAGTCAAGCATAAAGGAATAACTAATTTAATAATATAATCGACTTAAGAAATTACGATAGGCTTAAACGTGGGGAAGTCACTTTATTAGGAATTAAGTTTTACACCCCCTGCCACTATATACGATGCATGCCAAAACTTCCGCGAGCATAAGTACCTGCGCTTAAATTAGTTTAAATGCACTCTCCAATTATTTCTCGGCTTTACTTGCTGAATACTGCTTCAATTGATTTCTAATTTCAAATAATGCAATTATATTGTAGAACTTATTCATTGATGGCATAAATCAAAGTAAAACAACCAGGAAAAATGTAGTGCTATTTCTCCATAAACGAACTGCTAAAATGATAGTAAAATTAATAATTAATCACACACGTATTTCACATTAAATCGCCAGTACATTTCACTGAATACGTGTGGTTCTCGAAAAAATGATTAAATCACAATATACGAAGTTGGCAGTTGGTGAAGCACATCTATATGTATACATGGAGACAGTATCGAAGGGCGCTCGAATAATCCTTCCGAGTCCTGAAACTCCGTCGTCACTCAGGCGTCTGGTGGAAGAAAAAGGCCGCATTTGAGCCAATTAATCCTTCGCCGCGCAAGTCCGGACCAAAGCTGCCGGCTGCAACATACACACTTATATATGTATATATATAGCAGAGACCGAACGCGCGTCTTCAATTAAAGTGGTCTCTCCCTCCAACCCCTGCCGCGAATAAAACGTTCCTTCCGCGCTGGCGAGATTGCATAATACGATTTAATCTCTCTCGGGAGGCTCGGTCGCCTCGCCGAGTTTTAAAGATTTTCCTCGGCCGTCGAAGACGAACTGTGTGTATGTGGCTGTAGCTGTGTGTGTGTGTGTGTGTGTGTGTGTGTGTGTGTCTGTATTTAGAGTAGATTGAAACGCCAGATCTCTTCATTTTTCTCGCGTTTGCTTATTTTTTTTTCTACGCGGATTCTTCTTTGGTTATGGATCGATTATTTATACGAGAGCTTAACGAGGACACTAGTTAATGCCGATCTTGACGAGCGCTTGACTACTTTGTTTACCATTGATTTCGTTCAGTTTTACGCTGCTATAAGTTTGGCCATTTTCAGGGTTGCTCGCTTTTTATAGTTGTTGCGAAAGTGTTATAGTACTATAGATGAGGGTTGCAGACTTTCTTTGTATTTGAAAATGTATGATTGGTTATCAAGTTCCATTCATTTCAATAGGATGTCGAATTTATCCAATAATTTGTTTTCGATAAAAATACATTTTCCATTAAATAAAAAATCTTCAAAATCCAATTTTCTCATTTTAAAGTAACCTCAAATAATGTTTTACCATCCCTCAAAACTTGCACCATCAAAGCAAGAAAATAAAATTCATGTAGCAGAGTCTCTCGAACAATGTAAGCCACTCCCTCTCCCTATTTTTCATTCCTCTCCCCCATACAGTCGCCATTTTTCGAATGTAGTCATAAATATCCTGCGTATCCATACGAGCGGCGAACTTTTTCGACGGGTGAAAATTTCGTATAGCGAGAAGAGGCACACAATTGCGCTCTGTGCACGCTCGATCCAATTGGCAAAGAAAAGAGCCTTATAGATGTCTTCGTACAGAGTCTTAATCGCCGCCATTCGTCACCATTGACCCCGAAAATTCGTCCCCCCCATGACAGGCGTGAAAGGAGGTGAGTTGATGGCTCCTCTCATTCACGCCTTTTTTTCTTAATACAAATGCTTATACATGTCGTTTTTTGTAACCCTATTTATACTTTATTTTATCCGAAATTTGTGCCAATTACGATTGGTGTGTTTTGGATGTATTTTTTTGTATACATTATAGCTATCGTATATACAATGGGAGTTGAGCCAGAATGTTCACTGAATATTACTGATATCAAACTATACTAGACTATACTAGAATAAAGATACAGTTTCATGCAATTGAGTTAGCACCAGCATATGCTTATAAATTGTAATTTAATATCTTCGAGAACTTTTGTGATCGAAATTTCAGTGAATTGACAGCCTTTAAATTTTTAACTGTATTACGTTCATGGAAAGAAATGAAAAGAAAGTTGACTTAGATTTCTTTATTGATTACAGAAATCTCAGTCACAAAATAAATGCTGTTTTTTCTGTCTAAGTGTGTATTTCGTGATGCTCATGATCATGATACTTGAAAAATATTCGTACGTATTGAACAATAAACTATACACTATTACCCAAAAGGGTCAAAAGATTAACAGCTGAAAAGAGCGAGAAAACTCATATATCCATATATATACTAGCCGATGACACACATATCCAAGAAAAAAAGAAGCCGTCTCTCGTTATTCGAGTTAGTAGTGCAGGGTCAGCAAGAATCCAAAGAGTCTTCGAGGTGGGGGGGCAAACAAGTCCAACATTATATGGCAGTCGTCCGCACACTATACACATCACGTCGCGTCGCGGTGTGTACAGATTCGCACACAGCTCTGCAGAAAACCAGCTTTATACTTACAAGGGAACTTTGCATCGAGCGCCTTAATAAATGATTATATACAGAGGTGCACGCGCGATTTCTCTCCACCTCCTCCCTGTTTTTCCGCTCCGACTCTACACATCGTTTACGCCACTGCCGCGCAACTTCGTGCATATGCAGCTTATTTATTTCTCATTTATCGGTATAAGTTGTTACGACGTTGTGTGCCGCATTATAGATAGATGATGGAATTTCCGATTAGTCCTCGGCGGTAAATAGACAAACCACGACGGGGGGAGAGACAATAACTCGTGCCGTTGGCGATACCTGGCTTATGAATGTATTCTTGGAAAATTAATGGCTAGAGCTTCATTGTTCGCTTTTGTATCTCTATCGATAGTTTTTTGTCTGTATGAATTGTGTTTTACATGGTTATTAGGTGATGTCTGTATGGATGATTTTTCTTCGTTTTCGAATTAGTGTTCGATGTTGAATAAAAGATGTTGGGTATAAAAATGGAATGCTTCGTTGGTTAGTTCCGAGTCGCGACTGACTGTAATAGCTTGTTTCAATATAGAAATTATATAGATACGCTTCCATTTTAGATAATAGCTATAAGAGACACAATTTTATGTATAAAAGTTTTCTTATGTTTAGCATGAAAAGTCGCATGATTCATTTACTTTTTTGTCATGCTGAAATATGTAATTGGAGTTTACCAGAAGTTCTATGATAATTATCCTCTTTATTCACATTATTTATTTATACTGAACATTTTAAAATCGCTGCCATAAAATATTCTTATTATTAAAATTGTGCACTGCAACGAAATTCAGAGAAATTCATGATGATATGTGACATAAGGAAGCTGTAAAGCATAACTCAATTCTTCACATAACTTTTTATTCCTTAAACAGTTACCATTCGAAAAATGAGTACGGTTGATACATTTCCTGCATTAAGAATATAAAACTACAATATGTTCCGTCCTAGGCCAATACCATCTCTTATACTGTCTTTCAATATCCTACGTACTCTATCAAATAACTATACATACTTTCACTTTACGACCGAGTATCTCGATGTACGATAAGCCTCGACCTGTACAAATGTATATACTTAATATATGTATTACGCGGTCGAGTCGCGTGTTATATTAATACGTGCTTCATGCAAATGCGCGAAAAGACCTTTGCCGCGGGAGTCGAGTGCGAAAGAGCTTCGCGAGCTCGTGTGCACATTTTAGAGACACACCTGAGAGCGTGTCGTCGCTATTAAAAGCGATGACTCATGATACGCGGGTCGTATACGCGAATATAAGAGAGCGAAATAAGAAAAGAAGTGACGAAACTTTCGGTATACGTATTTGTCCCGACGCGGAAGTAGAAGATGGTTGTACTTACTGCTTCTTTTGTCAGCACAAGTTTGTATGCGTTGGTAGAATTTTTAACTTTATAATATTGAAGAAATTAAGTCGAGAGTTAAGCGACGATTCTGAATGTACATGATTCACCTAAATGCATCGTTGGAATAAGTATATAAAATGTACTATAATTTTTAATAATTAACGCTCGTTCGACAAAAATATCATTTTACCGACACTGAATGGCACAATGACCCCCGCTCGTTAATCCTTTCAAGCACGTGTGCGTGTTAAAACTTTCAGCGTGCGCGCGCGCGCGCATTTTTTTCTCTCTTCCGTGCCAGTAACAATTACGAAACACACACCAGGGGAGGAATGTGTATTGTGAATTCGAAATGTAAACATTAATGGCGTGCGAGCGCGTGAACGTTTACGCTCTCTTCTCTTTCTCCTCCCGCACACTCGCTATAAATACATATTATATAAGCAGATAATTAATAATAGACACACGTGCGATGTGTAATATTGAAAAAGTAGGCCAACAACACGAGAATCTGTCCAGGGTTGACTCTTGTGCGCCGAGAAGCCGCCAACTTTTTGAATCGATTGCGTTCTCACGAGCTGAAGACTCGATGTGTACACACGAGTCATGCACTTTGCGGATTTGTGTGCCAATTGCACTTCGTTGTATTTTTTTGCAGCTTAGGTGTGTGTGTGTGTGTGTGTGCCCTCGAGCATCTCGCCAAGGTTCTGAGCCACACTAACAAAATTTTCAAATTGTTCGTAAAGGATAAATTTAACATTTAACTATACCGCTCATATGTTTTACATAAAACATACTTAATACTTTTGATTAAAATTATTCTCTACATGATAACCATTCGCGCAAAACATAAAGCTCCCAACTGTGTATTATACGCACAGATTCCATTCAATTTATCTTTGAGCTACACCTATAAATTCTTCAAATATAAACTAAGTCGAGGAAGCGCGGAGCGAGCAGAGCCCATTACAGCACCGCGCGTCGGCCAATAATTGACGTCTGGAACTGTATACATAGCCGGACTCCCGTTTAACCGAGCGGAGCGGAACACATAAGGCGGCATTAAAAAAGGCGCGCGCGCGAGCGAGCGAGCTATATTTAATTTGTAACAACAAAAGTTGATTCTTCGCGGCCGCTCTCACGAGAATATATATATAGATATCCACGATGTTACGACGCGCTTTCGTAAACGCATGTTGGTCGAGACACGCATGTATTGACACGGCGCGATGATGCTGCATACGTCGATGAGTCGACCGGTTGGCCTTTTCTCCTTGTCGATGCGAATCGAGAGGTGTAGGATCGAGAATAGAGTGCGGCTTTGTATTAATGTAGAATTTCTGCGTGGTGCGATCGAATGGTGTGTAAGGTATTCTTGGCGGCTGTTAAATGGAACTGCGGGAGATTTTGGATGTTTTATGCGGGGATAAAGAGGATTATTGGAGTCTATTTTTAGCCTCCTTTAGTATAGAAGATTTTTTTGCTGCTATTCTCGCTGATATGTGTTATATTAGCTTTTGTATGGATAAAATGTATGAGTTTGTTATAATCAAGAGAGAAATATAGCATCGTGGAAATGAGTATTTGGAACGGTTATTTGTTTATTATCTTTGATTTTCATCAGATTATTTTATTTTGGAGTCATAGTATGGTGAACAGATAAACTATGTTACTTGCTCTCGAATGCTGTGTACTTTATAATTATAATTGATATGCTTACAAATACATTTCATGAAAAAGAAGATTTTCAACTTGTATTTTAATTAAATATGAAACATTATGCTAAGATTGATATTACAATTATTTTTGTTATTGAAAATTATTAGTCTTTTATTATAATTCATACTTTATAAAGAGTGACATCTATGCAAAAAGAAAAAAAACATATTTTTCAAATATTTTCATATGATGATTTTTGTTCTTTAAAACTTTTCGAACATGATAGATTCAATAATAGACAGCAAAAGAATTCCGAAATGTTCACCTTAGTTCTATTTCTTTTTTGCATTTGAATAGAATTGCAGTAATATCTGTAGAATTCAATTCATTCCGCTTGCGTCTATAAGCATTCATGAATATGTTGAATTTTTTTATATTTGAAAAGACTGTATTAAATATATTTTCATAATAATAAATGATGGTTTTATTCATGTTTTATTTATAAGGAAAACTTTAAAAAGAAATTTTTATAAATATGTTAAGGAAAACTAATTTTTTTTATTTAGGAAAAAATTAGTTATATAGGCGAAATCGTTATTTTTATAAGGATTGAGACATAAATTTAGAGAAAGCTTTTCTAAGAGCTTTTACGTATTTGTACAGTTTCGACTTGGATTTCATTACGCGCTAAATCATAAACAAGACTCTAGGAAGTAGGTAGTTAAAATAAATTTAGACTCTATTTATTTCAACAAGGTCAAAGTTAAACTTATGTATACGCAATAACTCTCCCCGTACTAAATGTTTCAAAGTTAACTACAATGTATATAATACTGTACACGAAACTTCTTGAACTTGTTTAGGACTGAAAGTCGAGCAAAGTTTTTTCATACATTTCCGAAACCTATAACATTTCCAAACTACCGAATAACCTTTTTTGTCACGCTTGATTGACAGAATTGAAAAAGTTCATTTGTGCTTTTAGTGTTTTCATATCTCGATATCAAATAAATTCAATGCTTGATTAATTTGCTTTATTTTCATTTTTCACCAGAAATCTCGCCAGAAATATTTGCGATTGACTTGATCAAAAAACGTTCGAGATTCACGCAATGAAATATCCATACATCCTATAAACTTCAATCTCCACGGCTCTGGCATCGCTCACTGTACGTTTAAGCTTTACTGAAAAATCGGCCGGCAGCATCGATAACTTTAAAAACGAAGAAAAATTTACAGCACCGATACTCGGATTAAACTGGGGGCAGCTTCGAAACAATTTCGCGCTCCTGTGGCGGATCAGTTTTCATCTTCATCAGCCGTAAAAGTCGATTTTCGCTCATGAAAGAGCTCCCGCCGAAGTATACATATCCCTATATAAAGAGGAGGCTCGAAAATTGAAGGCTTTCTGCACGACGATGCCTCTCCGCTCACTCTGGGGCCATTTATGCATTAGCTCAGACTCATCTCTCTCTCTCTCTCTCTCTCTCTCTCTGCATTGACATCAAGTACAGTCCTAGACCTTTAGATTGATAGCTCTTAAAGATTCCTTCTGCACTAATAGTTTTTCTTGAATTTTAGTATAGTTTTATGATTTCTTTTGTACTCTTATTTCTTGTTTTTTTTTTATACTAACGAGTGATTGAAGTATCAATTACAAAAAATTTATACTATGATCCTTGTAGAATTAATGCGCTTCTTAACAATTATTGGTAAAAAATTTAAATTTTAAAAGATAATATACATATACTCTGATAACGATATTTATTTGTTTTAAAAATTAATTTTAGTAAACATTTTGAAAATAAAAAAGAAACAATAGTTTATTTCGTCGTAACGGCATTACTGTAAACTATAGACAAAGGAGGAAAATTTCCTGAAAGCTGCAATGAAGAAGAGAGAAAAAGAGAGCACAAATAGCAACACAGTGGAAAGAAAAGAAGAGGGAAATGAACATGGGTATCGATCGCTCGAGTATCTCCATGTAGTGTATTATAACTGCTGATAATCTAACGCCTTGTCAGCTTCATTCCGTTTTCTTCCATTTCGCTTTATTCTCTTTACTTGTTTTTGAGGTAACATTCGTTTTTTCAGATGATCAACAATCGGATTAATAAAAAATATTTTTTTTCATAATTATAATAGTTTTGCTTTATCAGAACTTTTATTGGAATATATACTTTTCGTTCATACTACAGCTTTTTTCGCGTAAAGATTTTTATTTATTTGCACGTGCGGATAATGTATATGCGTTCGAGCACTCGACGTTATGCAGAAAATGTTCAGTTTATGCTTTTCCAATAAAGCAGCATCATCCACAAGGTAAAGTAATGATGAATCAGAAAAGTTAATTAGCAAATGATGACACGCGCATTGTTTGCGTTATATAAACTTGCTAAATTTCGTATTAATTAATATGTCATCAATTTTATTAATTGCTTTTATCTAATTTCCGTGTTCCGCATTTAATGACAGTTTGATCTTACAATGTACGACTTTCCTATAAATGTTTCCTCTTTTAAAACACATCATTAGTTTAATTAAGTATTATACAGTTTAAATTATATAGGTTCATATAGCTTACGTAATGTTATCGTTTAACGTCGTTATTAAGTATTAGATCTGCATTAGACTGACTACGTGACATCATGTGAAATATTAAAAACAGAACAAACAAAGTTAGCACAAACAATATTGATCGTCTTCAATTCGAGTAAGCGAATGCTTATACTTCCAATTCGTCCTGAATATTCATCTATGCAAATGTGTCAAAAACTGTCAAACTTTCCATTTATATTCAAAATGATTCGTCGCCTCCTTGGCAGATTCAAATACAACAGCTATATGCAACTTTGAAAAGAGTCGCGATAAAAGCTTCACACATTCGAACATCAAAGACCCCAAATTACCAATCCACAATAAGAACGATACTTAAAGTAACAACGTCCCGCAAGATGGGCACAGAAACAAAACGAGTCACACCCATCGCACTATTAAACCCACACACAGCGGCCGCTACACTTCCGCAGGGAAATTCATTCCGGCGCAGAGCAGCAACGGCAGCAGCAGCAGCTCTCAAGACTGGCAATTCGGCGAGTAGCGTTCGGCGCTTAATTCGCCTCACGCGGAGTTACCTAATGCGTTCATGGGGCCAACATTATAGAGCTCTGTGTGTGCGTGTTTGTATGTGGAAGAGTACGAGGGCACGGTCAAGGCGTGTATACAATGGTAGGCATTGCATAATATATATATACGAGCGCTGGGGAGGCTCCTGCAGTGTTCCGTTCCGTAATCGCTCGAGATGCGACGAACGTTCGCGCGCCATTTAGTCGCTGGCTCGCGGCTATATAATGGCTTTGTTGGGATGTGCGCGTGTGCAGACGTGGACATCTCGTGTGTGCGAGTAATTGAAATATGTGGTGGGCGTGTGCCTGGGACGCGTCTGGCTTTTCGTAGGTGGATCTTATGATTGCAGGCGCAAGAGATGAGATGGAGTTTGGAGTTTTGTCTATCCACTCGGTGAAATAATTTCACTGTGCATTTATTTATTAAAAATGTTGTATCCCTGCTATGCATATAAATAATGATTTCGTCAAACATATAAGTAAATATCCATGACTGGAAAAATGGTATCTTTTGAAATTGAAATTGAACTTGGTCAAGATAATTTAATTTTCCAAATCGTAAATCTATTATTTTCACGGCATACTACAGAATTCATTTTGAAATAATAAACGTTTAATAAAATAATTTATTCTGTAATCAGTGCAAGCCCTTGTTATTTTGTACGTTTTATAAAATTACCGCTTGTTGAGTGCGGAATAAATGTGATGCGGCGTATTCTGCAAAAAGTAAACAAACTCTCATTCAAACCGATGCAATTTTCATTAGCATTATTTAAAAATATTCCGCGTTTAAAAGCAGCAGCAGCAGCAACAGCAGCAGCGTGCAATAAATTATGTAACAGTATAGGGTCAGCAGTAGCAGCCGCGGGATTCGCAAATGATTATGTATGCGCAGGTGCACATTTGCTTCACGGAACACACACACGCGATAACTTTCATTACGCTTGAACCTAAACTTTTCCGCCCCATATAAACTGGACTACGTTTCGTCAAAGTTCGTCGTAATTCTTACCACCGCCTGTTTTGAATTATACTCTTGTTACCTACTTTCGTCGCGGACGCAGCGCCTCTATTTTTCTCTCTACATCATAAATCTCGAACTTGTGGCCGCGCCCGACGCGAAAAAAATTAAAGGAAGAAGGATCACACCAACTATCTTATGCATCGGTCAAATTAACATTTTTTTCTCGAACAAGTTCCGCTACTGTGTGCAGTAGTATACCTGAGGTACGGATGCACACACACACACACACGCACACAGGCCGGGATTGAGGAAGTAGAGCGAACAAGAGCGAACGTAAATATTCCGCGCCGTGGAGAATAAGTCGGAACTTTCAAATAGAGTTTTTTCTCTTTCGGAGGATCCTTTCTTTCTCTCTCTTTCCCTGTGCCTTTTACGTGGACTCGAGGCGCAGCACTCGCTTTGTCAAACGCTCGGGGAAAGACTCGCGTTTCTTTCTCTTATTTATGTGCCTCTGGCGTACTCTGGATGTCTCTTTCTTCTTCTTCTTCTTTTCTTCTTTGTATTCCAGCTCTATCTCTATTTGTACGACTGCGCGTAGTGGCTCTTGTGGGAGTGCGTTGCGCGCGTTGGCCGAACTTTTGAGATCTTGTCAGTTTGTTCGGCGCTCTTGGAAAATTATTGATTTTCTACATGGCCGATACAAGATACATTCGTCCAAGAGTTATGTATTTCAGACGTGTACGCGATGTTGTGAGCTGCATATTCTAATAATTTTAAGATTTGTGTTTTTAATATACTTCTTTATAGAGTGAATATTCGAAATTGAAAATTTGCCATTTTATGATACAGCGCTTTTTTGTAAATAAACTACATTTAGTAAAAAGAATTTAGTAAAAACTTCATTGCCAATATGAATTATTTTACTGTGTATTTCTTGAACCTAAAAAAAATGTTTTATATAGTCATGGTAATTACATTTATTTCCCAATAGTATAAAATCAATAAATATCATCAACAGGAAACAATTAATAATCGAGCAAAAGTTTTAATTATCAAATATATTCTATTCTGTTATATTAATTCAACAGAAAAGAATCATCTCATGCAATATCACGAATGAAAAAATAATTCGTTTTACTCGAAAGGTGAGATTTTCGTTCGTCATTAAATCTATACTCAAATTTCGTGACCAGAATTACCGGTATTATACTTGCCAAATAAAGAAAAACGCGTTATTTTTTATCTCAAGAAATAATGTTTTCCATAAAAAATGCGAAAAATGCCTTCTCGTTTATTTTCTTTTCTTTTTTGTCTGTCCGTCATTTGATATTTCACAGCAAAGATTTTATAAGCATCTTATATTTTAATACATGATATTTGAGCTGACTGTACAAAAGCTCGGTAAAATGAGCATGTTTATACAGATAAGACGTGTATGCTATTCAGTAGTGATAAAGATATATACTCCACATACTAAAGTATTATATATATGATAAATAAACTTTATAGGTGAACTTTTAATAGTCTTTCAAATGATTATGAGTCAGGTGTAACAAAGATTAATAAAGTTGGGTATAATAAAGTTCGTATAACGTACTTAAATCACGATTATTAATTAAATTCTTTTATATCAATGTAAATAATTAACCAAATTTTAGTTAATTGTTAACAATTTTATGATTTATATGTTTACACGTAAATACAACAATTTATGTACATTATATTAAACTTAGGTCAAGCTGATTCTGTTGGTACTTCCTTAGAAAAATCCCCTCAAAAGCAAAAAAAGCACTGTATCCCCCCACGACAAGATCAGTTTCGAAAGCACGGGGCTAAAACGGTTAGCACCACTTTGCTCGAGTTCATCGAGAAAACAATACACGCGTCCATCTCCCACAGTTTAATGCGCATTTCTTTTATCGTCCCTCGCTCTCGCGAGATCTGATCGCAGCGCCTTTTCACAACGCTTTAAAGTTATTGTCTAAAAGTTTACAAGAGAGGCGAAGAAGGATAAAAATTAACAGCATATAACAGCTGCGATTGGATGTCGTCCAATGCACTAGGACGGATAAATCAAAGGGGACTCATCAATCCAAGAGACCGTGGAATTTACGATCGGCCATGCGTTGACCGACTACGGCGGCCCCTTACCTATATCTATCCTATAGCTCATTCTCGTCCTGATGCCTCGTACGGAGAGTGGACACACATGAGGTTTTGATCATAAAGCCGCTCGACACGAATGACTGGAGTATCTGAGACGTTCTGCATCATGGGATTGCTTCTCAGAATTTCCGTTGCTGCTACTTTGCTTCATAATTATTGAGAACGTTTTAACATTATAAAAAGTATCGGCGATGAATTGCACATTATTTTTTTAACAAGTAGTAAATTGTTTGTTTTCAATTATTTGTAATGATCAAAAAGTATTTTCTGTGAAATAATCAGGTCAGTAATTTTTTAGTTTTTTGCTTTCATCTCGTTATTATCGAAGACTGATTAATCTGGATTCTGAAGTAGATAATGGCCGGATTCGGTCAGGCGGAAAAGGAAATAAAGTAAGCTATCGGAAAATTTTCCACTGAGTCTTTTCAATGATTGGTAGTGCTTAAAATTTTATAGATATCGGTATTACAGATTTTCAATAACCTTCTATATATGTATATGTATATCTTGCTTTAATCAAAAATTCTTGCTGTTGGCTTGTAATTATATTTAGGTGAGCTGTAGCTTTCTATTCAATTTGTGATATATAGGTATAAAAATTCGATGTTCATTCGCGGATTCGTTTTATCATCTATTTTTTAATTCCATTACACTTGATCTATTCGGATTCGGGCTATACACACGAGAATACATTTCCGTGGCTAACTTTTCGATCAGTGCCTTGAATTTGATGTTTCGTTTTGTTTTTCTATTCAATTACTCAGAAAGTCGATGTTTCGAGAGAAATCGTGTACGCGTGAATCAAATATTTATTTTAACACGCATATATGATACATATCTATCAAATGGATAAAAAGTAGGCAGATCGATAGTATTCGTTACTTTCATTATACAAAATAAATTCAGTCAATTTACAGTTCCAGCCTCAAAACATTCAAAACCACATCTTATGGTTATTTGATCATTTGATAGACTTAACAGTTCTTGCGCAATCCTAGAGCCTGCAAGATCTACCCTTTGACGTTTCCGCAAATCAATTTGCAATTTTCTCCACGCAGACGGAAAAATACTATAAAGTCGCGTGGTGCAGTTCCAGATATTCGTAAAATGGCGAGAGAAGTATAACGCGACATGAAAGCGAACGCGAAATATTTGGTGTTGTGTAAGGATACTAACTACGTACATCAGCGCCAAGTGCTTAGCTGGTGATTTCTTGGATCGAGGCCAAAATAGTAGCCGCGAGGCTTCTCCGCTCGCCCCTTTTCGAATGCGGATTAGCGAGAGGGGATTTCATTTTTCAAAATACTGGGACACGGCGACTTTTGTTACTCGACATGGCAAAGTCCGCGACTGAGGAGGAGTGAGGGAGATGGGAAAGTTGAGTTTCGTGTTCATAAAATAGGTGGGTGACTTTTATAAGTGAATTTGACGTCGTGGATGAGGTCGTGCAACGAGTTCAGCGAACTTGGAACACTCGTCTGTTGCTTTGTAAAATCAATACTTGAAAAGTTGTAGAAGATTTTTATTGACACAAAATTTTTATGGATATTCTTAAGAATACATTGGTTTGTGAATTTTACGAATAATTGACACATACATTTTTGTCCGTAGAGAAAATAGTATCAAAACATTTTAAATTATATAATTTATTATTATATCATTAAAAATATTTGTGCACAAAAATTTTAACCACACATATACTTAAAAGTAAAAAGTAAAAATTTAGCCGAACAAATTCTAATAAAATTTTCATTGTTAAAATTAAAATTTTTTTGATTCATAAAATAAAGTTGTAAGTCTTTGTGATTTTAGCATTTATTTAAATTCGCAGAAAAGGAGATTCCACCAAATTCTCTCTGTAGAACATTATACTTTACTGCTTGCTCATCAATGAAAAACCTTATGACAATAACGATGTAAAAGAAATTAAAAGTTCGTGAAATATAAATCATCTCTAGCTGCGTGAAATAAATGAAAAAGTGGATGTGTTATACTAAAAAATCCTTTGCAAGTGCAATTCATTTTTTTTCTTACGTCAACAAAACATGAAATTTATAATAGTCATTGAGAATTTTAACAATAATAAACTAAAATTCCAAAAGACGCCAAATCAGTTTTGTACAAAGCTGCCAAAAATACTTAAAAGGTCGTTTCACCGAGTAAACACTATAAAAGTAAACAAAGATTCCATGCAAAAAACATTCCATCGATCTAGCGTCAAATAAAAAGTTGACACCCTGTTTTCCCACACAAGCGTAAAAATTTGCTGACACTGCAGCGAAGAAGTAAAAAGAGTGTAAAAAGCCAGAAAGACACGAGGGGATGAACAAAGTAAAGCGAGAAAGAGGAGAAAGCAAGGAGAGCTGGGAAGCAAAGCCATGGGTGAAAATCCATGCTCGAAGAAAAGCCAGATCTCGAGGCAAAAGGCTGATGCTGGAGGTGGAATACAAAGGCTGCTGCAGCGCAGGAAGCGAGTATGCCATTTTCTCGAGCTTCCCGACTGATTTACAGCACGATATCGAATTTTCCAGTGTTTCGGTCCTCGTGAATCGCTAAAGCTGCACGAGAATTTCACGAGTGTGATGCAATGGGCGAGAATTGGTGCATTTGAACATTTGAAGATCATATCAGAAGAGAGAAAAAAGTTCATAGCTTCGTACAGATGCATACTATATTTTACTTTCAAAATAAGTTTCAGGAAATGATTGATTGTGATAATGACTCAATCAAAAACGAAATATAATAATTTGGGATATTGTGATCATGTTGATTTTTGTTTACCATAAATCAAATGAATCTTCAAAATATTGTATATCCTTTTTCCTATTTCTCTATTATAAGCTATAATATTATATGAATCGTCATGCTCAAAGTCATATTTCAATTTTGAAAGATTTCGACGCAGCTCGTATAATACTTACAGAAACTTTATTAGGTCGTTAATTTTGTCTGGTTTTTAACCCTCCTGCTCATTAAGTCAATTTAACTCGTCCACACATTTTTCATCACAACTTCCTAACTAATTCATTTAGATATGTAAAACTGAGGAACTGTACATAAATGCTGTATAGATAGAAATTTTAATATTTATGCTTATATGATATTTTAATGTAGCAAAGTTGTATTTTTGACTAATTTAAAAATACTATTACTGCATTTGGAAGCTATACTTTTACTTTTACAACTCCTCCGCAGGATGGCTAATGAATTATAATTAATAATTATTAGCAATATGTCCTCATATTTTAACATAGAAAAATAATTATAGATTTTTGTAGGAACATTATTTTCTAGAGGCATTATCAATTACGAATTTAATATAGTAATAGAAAATTTTTAACAAAGAAAAGTATAAGAAAACGCACAAGTTAAATTCATTAAACCACTGCTATTTTTCATCAACAAAAGAAATGTAATTAAGCATCTAAAAACGATTTTCCTAGTAGCCACATCACAATTAAATCCCAAACCCCACGTTCATAACCGTCATCAATGACAAATAGTTTCTCATACTTTTCGCAAACCTCCTCGTCTGCGCGCGCCCCACAATCGATCAAGTCTCGCCAAAAGAGGCTCGATAAGACAAGAAAACCTTCTTTGCAGCTCTCATTGCACCGTCGAACTCCAGCAGTGCTCACTGCTCTAAATCACTGTCCACGTGACAACGCAATGTTACGCCTCTGTTAGCGTACTTACTGCACCACTGTACCAAACACGACAACCTCGAGACGCGACTTTCCACATCTTCTTCGCTGCTCTTTTGCACGAGCAACTCGTTTTATCTTCCTAAAACAGTGCTATTAATTTTCTTTTCTTCTTTCTGTTTGCGTGAAAATTTCTGTAATGACGCTCCGAACGATGATGGATCGTTTTGATGAATAATGCAATGTTCCTCCTACGGTTCTCTCTCTCCGCGCATTAGTACATTATTTCTCCCTGTGGTGGAGGAAAATGATATGTATACGAGGAGAGAATGGGTTTTCGTTGTCGCGAGTTTTCTCGTTTCTCTTCATTTTGGAGAAAGAATGCGAGTATTAGGTAACTATATGACGATCAGGTCACACGGCTCTCTTGGAGGCTACAATATATCTTGAGAAAAAAATGACACGACTACTTGTCCCTCTCGCCAAATATCGTAAACATCATCAACATTCTCTATCTCCTTTAAAAATTGAAATCACTAGTATATAATATTAAGTGACTGAGGGTACACGCAAAAGTTTCTGATATATATATATATATACATAATCATTCAGTACAACGTTATCCTTTTCTGTTTACAGCCGCAGCACAAAGGGAAATACATACTGGAGTATGTGTGCAAGCAGCTCAACATTTTGGAAACGGACTACTTTGGACTCCGCTACGTGGACAGCTCGAGACAAAGGGTAAGCGATCTGCTTTAACATCTAATCCTATTATATTTATCATACAAAGAGCAACTTCCACATGAATTATTATGCCGCGATGTGTGTACTTTATCAGGTTTGTTGTTTCGCTATAGACTGCAGTGATTCATTGCTCGCATTTCTGAATCATAAGTCAATTATACGGTGTCTTAACTTTATTTTTATTACTGATATCGCGGTTGTCTTACTTTTGGAGCAGTTTTTTAAATCGTTTTAATAGCTAATAGGCAAGAGCAGTTATTACATTAGTATTACATTTGTTTTTGAATGGTAAGAAAGCATCTATACATTTTTATTTTAGCATTTATGTTATTGCTCTTGAATTACCAAATCATGAAGGCTTATTACCTAAAATTATATAAGTATTGTCCATCCATCTTTCCAATTAAAATAATTTACACAAAAACAATTTCCATTCAACGGTCGAACAATTACAAAGTCAACTATTCTGAATAAAGAACACATAGCAGTAGCACAGCGAGTCTTTTTCCACGACAAAACCGCGCTCTATAGCACACAAACCAGAGAAATATATATGTATAGAGAGAGAGAGAGAGAGAGGGAGGCGGGTGCACTTACTTGCGGCGCTCGCATCGTCTCAATTGCAGCTGGTCGACACTCGAGAGCTGCAGCTCGTGCACTCGAGCGCAGCGCAGCGTCTCTCTTCTTCTTCTCGCATATAGAATCATTCTCACGTGCAGTTACCTGCAGCAGCAGACCTGACAGGTGCATATAACGGAGATGCGAGAGTAAAGAAGGTCGCATAATCGCGTTTGTGTGTATAATAGATAGTGCCGTGGATATATATATATTTGCGGCTTTTGATTTTTGCGCTCGTGAAAGACTCGTCGTCTCTCCTCCTTCTCTTCCTTCGCGGGGGATTGCAAGCGCGATACTACGACTTTGAGCCGAGTGCTTTTGTCCACGGTGGTGCGCGCGTGTCCATTATTTTTAGTTGTTGCAGCTGCTTTTGATCATTATATTCTGTCAGTGGGTTTCTGTACGCGGCTGGATTGCTTCTTATGCAAGTGCGATAGTCGGTAGATTTAATGATTATAATAGGAGTGTTCTTCCTTTGAGGCTTTGTCATGAACTGAACGAGCAGCTTGAGTGCACGCGCTTCGTTTATTTATGATAGGGGTGTATTTCATTGCTTAGTATAGAGACAAATGGTAATTAAGGTTTCGTGTGTTAAATATTTAAATCTCTATTAATAAATGTGCATTGCCTTCATACAAGTAAAATGTTGAATTCGCTTATTCAATAGGTTACAGACGATAGTAATGAGCTATAAAAACATATTGGTTTTTTTTTAGTTCTTGCGCGTGATCTTTCCAACATCGTCGCGTCAAATTAACGTACTACAACTACAACAGCTAAATTATTTTTTCAGAAAAAATTATATCAAAATTGAAGGCTAGTTGACACGTCTTATAATACGAATTGGCACGAATTCGTAACCATTAACAAAAACAAAAACTCTTATTTTTTTTCTCTCTTTTTTCTCTTTCTTTTTCTCTCAAAGCAAAGGACGAAAAAGGACCAGTAAGAATCCATCGCCGGAAGCGATTCCGAAAAAGAATAGCGTGGAAACGCTCGGCTTCCTAAAACGCGCAGCCTGTCAACCAGAAGTAAACAGGTTCCCCTTTAGAATCAGATCAATAGTATCTGGAAATAGCTAGTGATATTTCAAGGCTATATACAGAAAGCTTCGCTCGGTAAACTCCGTGTCTGCCCTTCCCCCATCTCCTCCAACCCCTTTAGCTTTTCAATTTCGCAGAGCCCCCGGTTAGGTATATAGCGAGTCAATCGAGCCACACACGAGGTAAACGAAATGCGCTGTACACGCGAGAGCTTCGAACTTCGGGTCACGGGAGGGGCCGTGAAAGTTAACGTCGATCGCGGCCCGACGTCTTGGCTTTCTGACCTCCGTGCAGCAGTTCGTTGCCGGCGAATATTCCGTGCTTGATTATTCTCGAGCACGTTGCACTTTGCTCCTCCACTTGTGGACAATTTATATTGCAAGAGATTGAAGCTGCGATTGGACATTCAGATTCTGTTAATAATAACGACTTTTACGGTGGTTGTCTAACAAATAGGTGTTTGAAAGCGTTTTTGGTACCATCAAATCAGTTGTGCGAATATTAGTATAAGAAATGTGTACTCTATGTAATGTTGAATCATTTCAATTTTACTGATTCTAAATAAATATTGATTTATGGCAGTTGTTAAATGTCGTGCACTAAAAATTAGTTGGCAGCTCTATTCACTATTTGAAACAGTTAAAAAACCTATTAAACAGGTTAAAATAGTGACTAATTAAATTAGTCAATATGCACATATCAAATAGTAAATTATATCATTTTCATGAACCACCCAAAAATGTTCTAGATGTATGCACTGCTAAAATGAGTGAATATTTACTTTTAACAGTTAAATCTTGGACAGTTAAATTTTTACATATTCACAAGTAAAATACAGTTTAATTTGTAAATCTGTTAAATTTTTTACATATATTATTTTAAAATTTTTTATTCTAAAAATGCTTAACAACATTTTTTAAGATTTTTGAAACAAAAATTGAGTAGTTTTAAGAAAATTTTTTCGTGTCTCTCTGTGTGTGTATGTATACCTATGTATCTCGAGAATTTATGTACCGATTTCAAAGTATAAATATTTTTTTTACTCGGTTTTTTGTCGCATGACGGCTGAAAAATAAATTTTTAAAAATAAATGAGAGCTTTATATTTTTTCTATACATTTGGTTAATAAGTTTTGAAGATATTTCAATTCATCTGATTTTTAAGATTTTTTTCAAGTATTTATATTTCAATAATGAATTGATGGAGTTTGATGTTTAATATCTTATTTTATTTGTATTTTCAAATATTTTTAAAATATAATTTATTATATTATAATTTTTCAATATTTGGTGAATGAAATTTGTTTAAAAACTTTAGGTGATGTTGTAATCAAAGTTTTTTATATTTGTGCATGTAATTGAAAATGTGAATTGATTAAATAGATTTATTTTCAAAAATTTATCAATAAAAAGTATATTTTCAGCTGTAAAATTTTAGGTTATGTTATAATCAATGATTCTTGAATATCTAATAAATTAACATTCGTTTAATAAATTTTGGTTATTATATTATAGTCAATTACTTACTTTATTTATAAAGTATATAAT
>UELV01140991.1:0-23889 GCA_900490015.1 Megastigmus stigmatizans | reverse complement strand
GCTGCCCTCTTTAGGAAATACCAGCCCAGAGGACCCAAAAGGGGTGATGTGCAGGAGCTGTCGGTGCCGGCCATGCGGTCCCAATCAAAATTACTTGAACAGGTCACCGATATCAAAGGAGTGGATAGCGATGGAAATCAAGCTCTACATCATGTAGTGACGGCAGGCAACGCTCAAAGCATGACAATCGAGTTGAGAAATTTCGAAATAAGCAAAGTTCTTATACACAATAAAACTCGCGTTGCAGTCGATTACGTGGGCCCTGATCTGCAAGAGTACCCCAAAGAGATTGCAGATTTATTTTACCAATCAGTCGACGTAGAAGAGGCTGGTTTTCTTGGATTTACAGTTCTGCATTTCGCTGTGCAAAACGACCACTTCGATGGTGTTAAAATTATTTTGTCCAAAGGTGCTGACGTAAATAGAATAACGTCACACCATGGTGCTGTGACATTTTATTATACTAAATCATCGAAGTCTGCAAATCTTCTTATGAACTACGTTGCTAAAGTAGATATCGAAGATAAATGTTATTGTACGCCACTGTATAAAGCCACTGTATAAAGAAAACATATAAACCCCTTTATGTAAATAATATTTTAAATTTTATTCTTAATTATTGCAAGCATATGAACATTACGATTATTTTATACAAATTACACATACCTTATATATAAATTATTTTATTTCAGCAAAGGGTTTTCCATCTGGTATTGTGTGTAAACATGTATATATTTATAACTTTATTTGTACTGAAAAAAGATTTATTTAATAACAATGTAAATTGATCTGTTAATACTAGTTATTTAATTTTTTAAGTTAGTAAACTGTAGTGGTAAATAAACGAAATTTTTTAATACGGGACTTAATTTATTGCATTACAAAATTAATTCAATTACTAGATTTATGAGATCCTAACATTTTCTAAATGCAATAAAACTTTTATGTATATGCATATATGCATATTGGTATCTTTCAAGCTTTAATTTAGTTTTTTTAGTTGGCTCTGGGAGATTTTTTGAAGCTGAGATGTCACAGTTTGAAGAAAAAAACTCCTGTTTTGAGATTTTTATAGATAGCTCCGATATAAGAAGTTATAGGTCGGTAGCTTAAGATTATTGAATTTTAGATATCTAAAAAATGAAATTAAAGCTTGAAAAGCAACCTTTCTAATGAAATTAGTGCAAAATTACTGAGCTTGGTACAATTTCCAACACTTAAAGTTCAATATCTTGGCTTCTAATGAATTAAATTGAAAAATTCTAACTAGGCATCAAAGAGTAGATATTTATGCCGCGTTCTATCCGTATTGCAACCATCGGGCTAAATTATTTCAAAATCAAAACATCAAGATTTAAAAAAAAACTAACAAATTAGACTTTTTAATTGTAATAGCAAAAGATTTGACAGGAAATTGCAGTCTTTTGAATTTGAAGGGTAAGTCAGTAGGGATCATAGGGTTGCAAGGAATTAGTGCTATTTCACCCTTCGAAGGGCCTGTGAGAATAATAGTTTCTATATTATTTCGCACTATTTTGATTTGTAACCTGGTACCATTTCATAAATTAGGGCATAAGATGTCTTAATAGAATAATAAGAGCTCTTATTTTGAGGCAAAATGGGTGCGGAGGAAAAACCTGCTGGATCAAGAGAATTTAAAAATTCTGGTGGATAAATGCACTGGGTCGTCAGTGTTTAAAACTGTGATAATAGATCTATATTCTTTAAATTCTCCTTCTAACTTTTCTTTGTGAACAAATACAGTTTGATAAATTTATTTAGGTATTTTTAACATATGTCCACAAATAAAATAATATTTTCAAAACGAAACAGTCATTAAGGTAGCTCTACGGTTAATCCGACTTTCTAAGACATAAAAAATAATTACATAGAAATATTCAAGAGGATTTACTGAATATATTTTATAAATTTTGATGCGAGTTATCGTGTAAAAATTAAAAATATTGTAAATTAATGTTGAGGTATTTAACATTAGCCCTTATGGGACAGACACTCTGAGAGACAGGAAGTGAAAGATTTTTTTTATAGATACCGGTGTATGCCATTATTGAAAAACTAGTTTTTAATAGATTGATATCTCAGCTTTTCAAAAATATAAAAGTTATTATAGGTTATCAACAAGCAAAATCTTGTTTTCACCGTTAGTTTAGGAAGTGATAGAAATTTGGCAACATCGCATCATTCGTCATGCAATTGAATACTCGTTGTCCAGTGTTTCATGTCAAAATGTGGCAACACTGGACAACGAGTCAAATAAACAGAGAATTGTTTTCAATAATGTTTTATTTTAATAAAATAATAGGGTATTAAACCTAAATGAAAAATGAAGAAAAAAATTTTGAAACACATTTAACACGCTTATAAAGTATTTAAAACAATTTTTTGTTTCATCTCTCAGTAAGACTAGAGAGTACCCATAGAGCTACCTTAAGAATATTCGCCAGAGAACATTCTAAATATAGCGTATAAAATTTTTAATTGGAAGCGGGTTTAACGCTCCTACTTATATCCTCGGCAACCAATGTTTAGGCATTTGTTCGACAAAAGCAGTTCGTCGCCGCCTGGTGGCAGATACGCGACTCTGCTTCCCCACGCCGCGGTGCGCAACTGCACGAGTACTCATAAATTTTCGAGAAAAAATTACTGAAAGTTGCTTTGTTTTGCATGGTGTATACATGGAGTCATATGGTAACGTATTATTTTGTGTATTATTATTAACACGTTATTTAACAGTAACCCTTTAAAGAATAATGTAAAATAGGGTATGAATGTGGAAGATTTGTAAAATGGGTAATGGAACTAATTTTCGGAGAATCATATCCATAGATCATTATTTCGCATTTCAATTCAATTTTGTCTTCGCGATCAAAATTGAATTGTGCTAGTTTCGCGGAAATATACGAATCATGCTAGTCTTCGTGGCGAAATCAAACGTGTACTTTTCGTTAGAAAATTGAAAAGTGCTAGTCTTCATAAGAACCGTCGATATATGCCGTTAAAAAATTTTAAATTAGAAAGATGCATTAAAAAGAGTTTTAAATTACTTATACATTTTGAGATGTAATAAGTTAAGATAGTTTTTGTCGTTCTTTTTATATTTACGTAAATGACGTGTTTTGGTGTTTATTGCATTTCATCAAAAAATTGTTGAACCTTGATATATAGACAAAATTTTAAATTTTTAAATTTTTAACCGATTATCATTTTTACTTTAGTAGAAAAAAAATATTTTCATACAATAAATCGGACTTTTATTTCAATAGATGAAAAAAAATTTTTTTTAAAGTTCAAATATTTATTATTTACAAGTCTATTACCTAGAACGTGGCATATACCTATACTTTCTTATAAAAAGTTATAGGGTTCTTGAAATACCGCTCACCAATAGTGTATTTTAAATTATTGTATCTATCCTTGTATCGATCACATATCATAAAAATTTGCAAGGGCAAACGTATTTCTTTTGAAAACAAAAGTCAATCGACGTTTCTTATCAACTCGCCTCTCACGTTTTTCGTATAAAGAAAGAAGTATAGCCAGTTTGCTTTTCGACCCTGCAATAAACTTTAGTTTTTGATTTTTAGATGCTTTGGAAATGGGATATATTCGTTCTACAGTGCAAACAAGCATGAAATCGTAAGACTAACAAAAAGAAAGCAAGTCGCGTGATAAAAGGGAGTTGCGCGCGTGTCATTGGCACTTTGATTCCAAGAACATCAGAATATGCACAAGCGCGAGCGCACGATATAAACTTTTTCACCGGCTGTTAATTCCTGCCTTCCCGAGCAGTAAAAGAAGAAAGCTGTATGCGTATGGTTAATGCGGGTCCATTTTCGCTCTCTTCGGACAGATATACTTGCGTACATGTCGACGATGCAGTCGGTTTTTATTGGGACCATTCGCTCGACCCATAGGCTTAACATTTAAAGAGAGAAAGAAATCGCTGTGCGTGTGTGGCGTCTTTTTTCGGCGGTTCGTAAGTATAATTGACTTTTGGATCAAACTCGCGTTTGCGCGACTGCGCGTTTGCGAATCCACGAGTTTTCTTTTACTGCCCTCTCGTCAACATGGACTGCGCTAGCGCGCACCGATGACAAAATTTATTTAATTAACACATTACATAAATTCTGCATGCTGTTATTCTTTATTAGACTTGCTTGGCAGGAGAGAGAGAGAGAGAGAGAGAGAGAGAGAGTTGCGTAACGGCAAAGTGATTTTCGTTCGCGCAGGCTTGCAAAAGTTGTTGAGGAGTTGTGAAATAGTTTCTCATTGCGTAAGTCCATTGGGCCGCGGCCGTTGCATAAAATAAGCTAAATATTCAAAAATCACCGGGCGCACGGTCCGGGCGTCTTAAAGGCAAAACGGCGACAATATCGCACGCATATTTTCTCTATCCAGCGAGTATTAAGCCATGAGCCAGTTGATAAGAGCTCGCGGGAATTCGTTACCTAATCGTTTTCACCGATAATGCGGTCCTCAAACATTTGCTAAGGTGTGTTCGCGCCGTTAAGGCACAACGTAATTTCAACTTCACGATGTCTATTGCTATGTAAATAACCTACAGTGTTCTTTAAAAGGAAAGATTGACAAGTCTTTACATATATTGCGTGCAATTATTAAATATCATTGTTGTTTTGATAATTCGATTATGAATGATCGTCTAATTGATCAATTTGTATACAAAGTCTATCGTAATACGTTTTCAGGCTGTGAAAATACTTTTCAGTAAGCAGCGTCAGGTATAGTTTTACGTATAAGCCGTAACATTTTTTAGAATACCTATTTCAACTAAATACACATTTTTATACTGCCAAGAAGTATCCGTCATTCCACCACAAAGCTTTTATCGAGAACACACATAAAACCTGTTTAACCGTTGAGCAGTATATACACGTCGAAGCACATACAGATATATCGAAACGGCATATAAAGGAACCAGTCTGACGAATAATTAGCATTCACGATAAAGAGGAGATATGACGTTATATCCACCCACGAGTCATCGCGGCTACACACATTTTCAATGAATTTCTAGGTATAGTCCGCGTCGTTGCTGTAGCCGAAACACGCTCTCGTAAAAAGTTCGCCACGCTGAATAAAGCAAGAGAGAGAGAGAGAGAGAGAGAGAGAGAGAGAGAGGCGCGACAGCTTTTGTTCGTCCGTGGATGTATAGTCGACTTTACGAGGCGCAGCAGTTCAGTCCCATGTGTCCGCAACCACGAGGAATGCGCAATCGACGAAAAACCGAATGCTTGCTCGCGCGCGTGCATGCGGGGAATCGACAAAAGTCGCGCGGCTACGGCGCGGCGGCAGAAGAAGGACCCCTCAAGGCCAATATCGCTCGACAATTCCCATTAGAATCCCGGTCTTGTAACGCAAAACTCACGCAGCGAGTGCGAGTCTGTGTTCTTCTCTCTCTCTCTCTCTCTCTCTCTCTCACCGTGCGCAGAACGTATATACACACACAGGCACCTTATAACGCAGAAACAAGAAAAAAACAAAAACCAAGTCGAAACGCAGTCGTCGCGTTCGTCTCCGTAAATATATTGAAACAGCTCGCTCGCGAGTTTCACGTATTTCGCGCGGCCGGAATTTTAAATACTCTCTCTCTCTCTCTCTCTTTCTCTCGGCAAAGTCGATGTTATCTCCTCCTTGGCGCAATGACACACTCGGTTCACCGGGTGAATCCTTTACCGGCGCGAGGCTGGCTTTTTAACGCCTTTCGGGATGAACAAGGAGGAGCTGAGGCTGTACGAGAACGAGCCTGAAAAATAAACGAGGTATACATATACCTAATAACACGCGCATGCCGAGAATAAGGCAAAACTATATCGCATACGCGAGAGCTACGAGAGAAGGAGCGAGGAGAAGCTGTTTTTCGTTCGCGGTACCCCCTTACGCTCGCCAGCTGTAAACAAGCCTTTAAGATCTTTATCACGGGGCTACGAACAAATTACGAGTGATATTTTCATTACCTCGACTCGCTCCCTACCTCCCTCTTCTGCTGCTTCCTATGCGAGTGCGCGCACACCATCGTTTCCCTCCCTCTCGACTCGCAATTATACGCGTCTTGTTTGCAGAAGGTGGTGGTACGAAGGGGGAGCCAAATTTTTACCGGCGGCAAGCTCCATATATTTGGCCTGCTCCAGTCCCTCTCTCTCTCTCTCTCTCTAGGCCATACTTAGCGAGGCTCACGCCGCGACTATGATGTGGGATTACGACGGGAAGTCCGAACTCGTTGCCTTCGATATATGCATTAATTCGCTTTAAATTCTCGACTTCTATGAAGTTCGCGCGCATGCACACACGCACGTGTGCCATCCTATACCTACATGTATATATATGCTGCGCACCGGACTTCGGACAAACGATAAAAGTCGTCGTTCCAATAAAACTCTTGTTTATGGTATCGATCGTATGGGTAAAAAATGCTTATTAAATAAGTTATCAATTTCATGCCCGCGTGTATAATATCGCTAGGGGGGAGGCTTATACCGCCTCGCGGCGCGCCGTCGAGTAGCGCGAAAAATCTTTAGATTCTAATTTTAGATTTTATGCCTGCCTTATAACGCACTCGCACAGGTTGCGCCTTTACTTTATTTCGTTCGCTTTGGTGCAGTTCTGCGTTATTGGTATTTATTTGAGGTTTTATGAAGAATTTAGTACGAATGAAATTGGTTGAGCATTGAGATTCGATCGAGCAATAATTAGAAGCTTTGAGAAAATTTTAATATGAGCATTAATCTGACAATGTTGATTTTGGGATTGTCGTTTTTATAATATTTATTTTTTTGAATGTAGACCAGGACGGATAAAAACGTTTATTTGACGTGCATATGTGACCTATTACCGTGTGTAGCGGCACCATGTATAATGTATATATATGTATATAATTTTAATAACGATTTGATTCAGCTGCTACCTATGTACTTTAGATTTATTTTACTACTTTTACCTGCGCAATTAAAAAGATACTTTTTTAATAAAACAATTTTATTTGTTAAAATTTGATTTAAATTGTAATGAAGCTATTGTGATCTCCACGAGCTACGGTATTCTCAAAGAATGTTCCACTATTTTTCCCTTCTTTGTATGAAGTGATCTGTTTTACTACAGACATCTTTAAAACCTACACAGGAGATATTTCTGAGTACGGGAACTTTTAAAGAATCGAAAATAAAATTTTAAATTTTAAATCTAAAAATGTGCAAATTAAAAAATCATATAATGTGTTTCGGGCACGAGACTGCCTGTAAAAAATAAGTAGAAAGGATGTAGAAAGGAAATATAAATGATAATTCAATCTATCTCAAGTAAAGGACGATACACAATACGGTGTTTCGACATTCATAGTATTTCAACTAAGGATGATCCGGGAACAATTTATAAAAAAAAATTTAATAAAATATACGTTCAAGGATCTAAACCGTTCGATTGACAAATATAAAAAGAATAGAAGAATAATTGAGTTACTCAGAGAAATGTATAATATAAAAATACGATAATTAATGAACCGAATGAATACGAATATAAAATATACGAAGATATATTAACTTTTATAATATCAATTAATATACGTTAACAATGATAACACTTACGTTAAACTAACAATACAATCATTGGAAGTATTACAATGGACTTTGTAATACTTTGTTAATAAAAACGTAGAAATTAATATTAAGAATATGGATTATTTTAGTGATTGAATAAAGATTTTATTAATAGCAATGCCAATAAGAACAAAGTTAATGCAAACAATATTAAATTATTATTATACAATAGCTGCACTAATTTTATTATTACACTGTGTATTATAACGCCCTTGATTCAGCAAAAGTGCCGTTCTATAAACGCTGAATACGTGTACATAGCATTAATAATTATTGTCTGTATACACTTTTGTGTTACGCATATAAAATCATATATAATTTCTTATCGATTATTCAACAATCTTTCATCGATTAATATCTAACCTCGAAATTTTATTGATAATAATGTAATAATTCCACGATTTTATACAAATGTTTTAGAAAAACTTCTATGAACACGAAACCACTCCGTAATGTAACCTTGATGTAGTTTCTACTACACACAAACATCTATTGAAAATGGTCAATAACTGATAGTTTACATAAGCATTTTTACAAACTTGTATTTTGTTAAAATAATCGCATCACATATTATTTTACAGTTGACTATTATCATACAATTTGTATATAAAACTACAATTTTTTGTAGAAATATATCTTTAAGTTTATAATAAGGTCCATAATAACGTCGAAAAAAATAGCTTATGCAATCCAAAACTTAATATATATACTTAAATTTAAACTCGGTATAAATCAAGCGCAATATGTATGCTTTTCAACTTTGCCAATTAAAATTCTGCTTCAATTCATTACTTTTACAATAAATCCCGAGCAGAAACCCATACGTTTATTATGCACTTAAGTACACTATGTTTCGATGCTCATTATAGCCGCCGTCTCTTACCAGTTCATTCATTACCGCAGCTTCGAGCCTTGCAACACGCAATAAAATATGGAGTGTACTTGAATTTTCATAAACGCTGTGAGAAAATGTTATTTGCGCGCGGAGCGAGAGATCAAGAGTGTAGCCCACGCACACTTGTGTATGTGTGTGTGTGTGCGAGCTGCGGCTTCAATCGCGCGAACGGCTACTTTCCCAGGGTATCAAGCTCGCCGCGGCCGATTGAAAAATTTTGACCCTTTTCAATACTTCCCCTTGATAAATTCCTACGCGCATTCCACCTCTTCCACTTTGTTTTCTTCGTTCCTCGCGTGTGCGCTCGTTGCCTTAACGCATATATATATATACGCGCGCCGCGGCCCCCACGTTGTTTTCGCGAATGCGCCGCGGCTGCTGCACCTGTGCACTTGTGTGTATGCGCGTACGCGCCTTCTATATGCCTCTTATCTCGGGGAAAAAATGTGACGGAAGGTAACAATTTTGTGGAATAATTAGATGACTCGTGTTATGTCGGTCGATTGACTGATGCGTTTCGCTTGAATCTTTCGCATTTATTTATTATTATAATGATTACCGCGTTCATTGTGCATTTACTTTTGGAAATTGTTATTCTATGCAAAAAATTAAATGTGCTGTTTTGTATTTGTGTATTACAAACAATAAATTTGAGGTATGAGTTGTTGACTGAGTTTAGCCTAATTTTATCGGTTCTATGAAATTTGCGACGAACAGATTTTTAGATACTAATTGATTAATACTAATGTTCCACTAGCATATATCG
Organism: Megastigmus stigmatizans; assembly: GCA_900490015.1. Classification (NCBI taxonomy): domain Eukaryota; kingdom Metazoa; phylum Arthropoda; class Insecta; order Hymenoptera; family Megastigmidae; genus Megastigmus; species Megastigmus stigmatizans. The sequence goes on along the minus strand of UELV01140991.1, from coordinate 14,597 downwards.
ATGACTCTGGGGAAAAAAGTTGTATTTCGAATTTAAGTTTGAAGAAGGTTCTAACTCAAATGTCAGTTTAGAAATGGTCTACATCGTGAAAACTTTCATTTTATTTCTTGGAAATTATGTTTGTTCGCAAGGATATCAAAGATCTTTTGGTTTTGTTCTCATCTGCAATTTTTACTAGCTTAAAGTTAAAAGAAAAAAACGTGTTCGCGATCTAGAATCTTTTCGAAATTGAAAAATTGAGACAGTTCCTTTTCCAAATTGAAATTAGAGATGGAACATTTTTCCAGCGAGCTAACGATATGTAAAATAAATAATTGTATATATGTATCATATAATTGTAATATTTTTAATCTTGATGACCTCAATTTATCTACATGATAGCTCGTACATCACATTGCGCTCTTTACACGAAAATATAATTAAAAAATAGATTTATGGATTTTAAAAATTACGATACCTACTATATTTTTTACCATAATAGGGAGAAAATAGACCTTCATTATCATATGATTATGTAAAGTAAAAATGGTAATACGCTTGACAGTTGAGAAATGTTGCTACGATTACTAGATGCAGATCCGATAGTCAGGCGGTTTCGCTAAATTATTTTCAACTAAATTGTTAGAATGCTAGGCTACTGTGACTCGATAAACTTTTCAGTACGTTTCGAAAACAGGTTATCGGACTCATGAATTGATTTCGCATACCAATTCATATGTACTTTATAAGCACGCCTGTGAAAATTTTCTATGATACCTTGAAAACATTCGAATCAATGCTCGATTATATGATTGAGGTAATAACGCAATATTATAAACATTTTCTACATTGCATACAAGCATTTAATTTTCAGAATCATTTCGACAAAAGCACCATTGCGTTAATTTAATGTAAAGTTACTTTCAACAAGTAGTACAACTATATATAGATGTTCCATATCTTACTTATGCTCCTTAATCAGCTTATTTGATCATATTACATATATTCTTCGACATTACAAGCATTAAGTGTAGTCATATAAGAGTCATAAAAGATAAATTTCCAATGCTCATAAAATATGCAACAGTTTTTTTTTCCATCGAGGCAGGATTCGATCAATTCAATATTACAAATGATTGTAAAATAATAACACATGAATAAAATAATCCAAATCTGAACATTTACATCATCGATTGTTACAGGTCACAATCGAGCATATATTTGAAATACATTTTTGCCATCTGGAAAAGTGAATGCGGCTATACACGCAATGCTCCAGCAGAAAAACAATAACAGCAAACAAGAGGCTGGAAACATAAACAGGAAACGAGGAAAAGGGATGCTAACGAAGACTGCGAGCTGTGCGCGAGCCACGCATACACATCGCACACACACACGCACACACACACAGAGACACACCAGCAGGCAGCAGAACTCCATATCGACAGGATACGCATTCCTGCTTGGATGTCGGCTTTATTAATTTCCTCGCGGTTGACTAATGTTAAAACTCGATAATAGACCGAGCGACGAGCTTCTCCATTACTCAACCGCGCGTGCACTTTTTTCTCTCCTCCGCTGCTGCTACTGCGTCCATCGGCGGCGGCGGCGGTGGCATCGCGAGATGCTCACACGCAGCCTCTCTCTCTCGCTCTCTCTCTCTGACTTCCATATGCATTTGGTGAATGAATTTGTACGCGCGCTCTCGCTCTTCTCTACATAACGTATAGACGCGCAAACTCGCGGGACTTGATTTGAATATTTATGCCGACTTTGCACACATTTGCACTTATAGAGAGTGAAAGAAGACGAAGAGCGCGGGATGAGTGCGACAGCGCGAGTTGTGCGCGGCTGGCGAAACTGGAATAATTTTGCTGCGAGAGCGGCGACTCCGTGTCTGCCCCTCTCTCTCTCTCCCTTGCTCCCGTGCGTTAATGATTGGTCTCCGAGATGTGCGTCCGTGCCTACCGGTTACACTACTTTTAGAGGAAAGATGATAAAAAGATAAGGGAGAGAGAGAGAGAGAGAGAGAGAGAGAGAGAGAGAGAGAGAGACGGAAGAGGGACAAATTTACATTTAGATTTAGCTTAATAAGAGAAGAAGAGAAATAGATTTTATACCGAGATGCGTGTTCGCCTATGTGCATATAGGAGGGACACTATAACTGGAAGGGAAAAGAGGTATTTGAGCTCGCCGATATAGAGTGAAAATGATTCAACTTTTCTTTGCGTCAGATGTCGTTACTGAGCGTAAGCTTCGATAAGCTATTGTTTTGGCGACTCATAAGTGTTTTGCCTACGATATTTGAGCGGTAATGCTGTCCTTTCGCACCTCACTCTATTTAAATGACAAATGTGACATCGTATTCCAAGTGCTTAGTGCAGTTTTACTCTCATATCTCTTTCTTTCATATAAAATCTGCAAGTTTCGAGCACGTTTTATTGTTAGTACACGCAAAAGTGTTGTAACGAACATTATATCTTTATATTTGCATCTGAAAAAGTTATTGGATGTCTCATGAATAAAAACCATCGCGTTTTGATGAACATGTAAGATTTGTATAGATTCTGCATATAAACTTCTATATGTTTAAGTTGTGAATTTATTTTAGGGAATACATGCGTATGGATTCCCCTTGAGATGCTACACAGTCTGGAATAACAGTAGCCCCATAATTCAAAATATATTTTAAAATAGTTTTTAGGTAGAATTATCTTTTACAAATTATTGCAGTTTGAGGAAGAATTTCTAAATAATATTTAACAATAATGAAGGTAACGTTCGTAGATGGTTACTTGTTAGAGGTGGAAAATCGATTCATTCGAACGAATAAAATACACTTTTGAATTAGATGTTCGACGTTGAACTACGTCTGGATATTGATTCCAAAACTGAAGTGAATTACTTGTTATGTCCGTTACTGGTTCACTAAGATAGTACCTGAATTCTTCTGGCATTTTGCTGCGATTTTGATTTTGATATTTTATTTGATAGATTTTCTACATTTGCGTCCCAAATAACGTTGATTTTTTCAGATTCTTTCGGTTTAAATTGCGCTCTAAAAAATGGCTTAAATATTGCAATTGGTTCCCTATAAATGGCTAACTTTTAATAAAATTTTTTTTGTATTTTTCTCGTTCTTTCGATTGCCGCTGTAAAACGTAAAGCAAAAGGGGTGGAGCCTCGTCCAAAATAAAAGAAAGTTTTTTTTTTTTTCAATTTTGGCATGTTTCTGTATCCGAACCTCAAAAACAACTCCATAAAGCGATTCAGCGCACCCAAAAATTTCATTGAACACGGTTAAATTATAAAAATTTTCATAACCCGCCTAATATCAACGAAAAAATTCGATATTAATCGTATAAAGCGATATAAACAACGAACTAACCATAAAAATAACTCCATACATCTATTAAGCGCTTTAAAAAACCCTAGAATTATACTGTCAATCTATTAAAAAAAATGTTTATAGTCGTTATAAAGATGTTTAAAATACGAGAAAACTAAAAATATATTTTGTATTGATAAGCAGTCTAACTCACATCTTACCTTATGATTCGCAGTAGCCATAAGTAAAATTCGATTATTATTAACGGGAATAATTAAAGGACTTATAGACAGCAAATAGCAAAAATAAATATGTGAAATATTTTTTACAGATTGTAAAAAAAATATAAATAACATTTGAGCCAGAGAACCGTCACATTCAGGAACAATATTGGGAGAACAATTTTTGTTTCCTCAGATAGGATTGCTTTACAAACATTCAAATCTACAACGGTTTGATCGATTTGATTGCTCTTTAGATATATTTTCGAATTTCAAATTGCCATATCTCAGAGACAAAAAATCGTGTATGGATGATTCAAAATGGATTTTGAAAGGCATAACGACTGCTATATATCACTTTTATTTTTTTATGTGCCTGTGTAATTTTCATAATAGAAAAAGTTTACTGATCATTGCAATTCTTTAAGTCCTAGCCTATAATTTAAAAAGTTTCAAGTAGATATTTAAATACTGTTGCAAAAAATTTGTTTAATAAACTCTTTATTTATCTCATTTAATTACATTACTTTATATTTCATCAATTTTTCTAAATAAATTTATGTTGATGCCTTATTGATCTTCAGTACTACTTATTTTTTACATTCTCCATTAGGGTTTACAATTTCAACAGCTAAAAACAAATGTAATATTTAATATTTTGTAACCAGATCGAAAAGAAATGAATAATTAAATATCTAGATATATTACTTGGTTCATCAACTTTCTTGCATTGGTTATGGCATTTGACTGCACCTTTATTGGGGTATGTTCTGCCATCTGATCCACAAACTGGCCAATACTCTAATGTATTTGCACAACCGCAAGGTATTATTTGACATGGTCCCTTTTTTGCAATTGTAACAGCTGAAAACAAGTGTAATGTTTGATATTTTATTACCAGATCGAAAAGAAATGAATAATTAAATATCTAGATATTTTACTTGGTTCATCAGCTTTCTTGCATTTGTTATGGCATTTGACTTCACCTTTATTGGAGTATGTTTGGCCGTCTGATCCACAAACTGGGAAATACTCTAATGTGTTTGCACAAAGGCAAGGTGTTCTTTGACATGGTCCCTTTTTTGCAATTGTAACAGCTGAAAACAAATGTAATGTTTGATATTCTGGAACCAGATCGAAAAGAAATGAATAATTAAATATTTAGCTGTTTTACTTGGTTCATCAACTTTCTTGCATTTGTTATGGCATCTGACTTCACCTTTATTGGAGTATGTTTGGCCATCTGATCCACAAACTGGCATATACTCTAATGTGTTTATACAAGCGCAAATTTTGTCTTTTGATTTACCACTGTTAGGCGATGCATTTGCGATTGCGATTACTAAACACACGAAAAGCGCTATAAAATACATATATGTTACACCGGTACACAAAAAAAAGTTCTCTGTACTTTTGACTAGACCCACCTATCTTTATGTATTTTGACGCGCTGAATCCAAATCTGAAGTAAGCTTAGCTCAAACACTCTAAAAGTTTTAAGTAAAACTTAAAGAAAAAACGGAAAATCGCGTAAAATCACATTAGCGAGCACGAAAAATTTCGAATTTTCGTTTCTGACCTTGATCAAGTTTGTTTCTTATGTATTTTAATGTACTTAATTTGAATCTAAAATCGATTAAGCAGCACTATCAATAGATTTTTCGATAATGGCAAAAAATCATATTAATGAGCGTCAGAAGTTTTGAAAAAAAAATTATTCTACATTGAATAGTGTTCTTCTCATATATTTTGACTAGGCGAATTTGAATCTAATGTTTGTTGAGCACCATCATCCAAAAATTTTGTAAAAATCGCAAAAAATCGCAGAATACTGGAAATGGATGAATACCAAAAATTCTTGATAAAATGTCATGAATATGAATTTCTTCGAAATAAATCTACTGACTCGAATCAAGTTTTCTTTGATATTGCTCTTACTCTTTTTTTTCTCTTGTAGCGAACTCTCTACTATTCGAATGGAGGATCATCGGAAATACCCTCGTTTATGCATAATAAATTCGAATTCATATACTCAAATTCCTAAATCGCTACAGCTAATTCGATTTTTAGACTCAAACTAAGTACATTGTACATAAGAAGCACACTTGATCAAGGTCAGAAAAAAAATTTCCGAATTACGTCGTGCTTACAACGTGATTTTTCGCTTTTCGTACGATTTATCGTTTTTTTTGCAGTTTTCTCAAAATTTACTCAAGATTTTCTTATGAAAACGATTAAAGATTCATATTGATGCACGAAATAAGTCTAATATATCTTAAAAATGAATGTAGGATTGAAATGTGCATTCAAAATGTGTAAATATTCCGAAATACAAAAGAAATAATCAGTCTTACTTTAGAATTCTACCATATTTTTTGTAAACTTTATATAAAAATTAACTTATCTATTATGTGCAATAAATTATTTTATTAATATTTCCAATTGTTAAAGTACTCGAAGCTACTCTGCAACTTCTTTTTATTCATATCTATTATTATTTTATATTGGTGCACTACTTTACAAAACAGAACTGAAACATTTGACTTTCGACTTATATTACAAAAACTTAACATTAAAGAAACTTATTGCCTATACTAAAATAAAATTTTTATATATTTATTTATATTGATCGTACTTATTACATTTTAGAAATTAATATATATTTTATTTAAAGTAATTTTTTAATAAAATTTATGAACATGCTTTACCGAAAACTTCGCACATGTTTAAGTAGCATGTTAGGAATGGTTTCGTTTGTAGCTTGTTATTAAATTGATTATTGTAAAATAAGTATTGACATATAAATTTAGTTTCAATATAGCATAAATATAATTGAATATCTTCATTGTATCAATTTAAAGATGAAAGCAATATAATAGTATAAAATAATATATTTAATTTTCTTATTATATTTTGATATCAAATTATTTTACAAGTAAAGATTAAATTGTTTTCTTACCAACAATAAAAACGTTGAGTTTAAACATTTTGAAAAGATAATTAAAGTTTAAATAATTGAACAAACGTTATTCTTCCGCTGTCGATTACTTACTTGAAACAGAAAAGTGCAAACGAATAAATATACTATTTATAGGATTCCCCACCCCTACCTACAATGGACGATATCATATCTCAAGTCACGTTACTTCCGCATGCAATACTTATACAAATTGTATTTGTGAATTTTGTATTACATTTTTGTATTTTAAATTCCATATAAACTCTATTTGGGAGTTTTATACTCCATATTTTTCTTTTAAGTTTTATTAAATCTACGTGACTGCATAAAATTTAAACTGAGTCATTCATTAAACGTGTCAGGTAAACAACTTCGGAAATCGTATATATAAGTATAAAAATATAACATTTATGACCACATCGGGTTTTAAAAAAGTGTGATACGTGTCTTCGTGTATTATATGTAAGAAAAAATATTACAATTTAGCCCTCCTCAGCCCGCCTCAGTCCCCTCACCACCTCTCAATTCCACCCGCATCTCCCTTCATTATTATTCCCCCTCCCTCAGATACCACCAATTCCTGTCAATTCTAAATGTTACAAGCTCTAATTGACAAAATCGACGAACTTGAATATTCACTCTATTGTTAAATGTTTTGCCAGTAGTACATTCAATACTAAGTAAAGGTGTTGATTTTACCTTTGTGTGTACTTTTCAAAAAATTGAGATATCTGAAGGTAAAAAGCGAAGAAGACATATTCCTAAAGGTTCAATGAATATTTTAAGCTAGATAGAATTGATGTAAGTGGTAAAATAAAGCTTTGGTTTGCAAAGTACGTGTATATATATACACAGGGCGTCAAAAAAGTTTTGAACCGGTCACATCACACTTCAGCAGTACAGTACTTTAAAAAAAATGTTAAATGCAAAAGTTTTATTATCAAGTTGACCTTCGAATGACCTCTAAATTTAACTCCTGGGAATATCTTGCCTAAAGCCCTACAACTTTTGCGTTTAAAATTTTTCCAAAAATGTTTTGTCATGCAGACTTAATTGTCTGTTTCGGAACTTTTTTGATACTGTATAGTAATGTTACTAGCTACAATTTCTCGATCGCTGACGCTCCCTCGGGTAATTCGTACGATGTTAAAGTTAACATTTTGGTGATGAAATGTTTTTATTTTATAAACTATTTTTATAATTTTCATCACCTTATTGAAAATGTCTGGAAAGTGTGATACAAATATTTCCTTGAAACTTTGCCTAATAACAGATAATTTATAAACGAAGGGCATCTGTATTCAGCATTTGTACAGTTTTAGTTATTTATGTACCCAATATCATTTACTTTTCGTTCTGTAAAATGTAAGGCGCGAAATTTGAATTTACAATTGATTTTAATACGTCCTTAATGTATCATTTTGATTTACAGTAGCGATTTCGATTAATAAAAGTTATATATAATAAATTACTATTTACCAATTGTCAATTGCCAATTACCACTTACCAATTACCGATTACTGTTACATTTATTACTATTAGATTGTTAATTATAAAAAAGATATGAACCATGTGACCGGGCACCGAAGCGTGGAATACCGGAGTCGAGAAGCACTTTAATTAAAAAGAACATATTTACAAAAGTAGCACATAGAAGCTACTGTTTCTACCCCCTCTGTAACATTTACACTAATCTTAGTTGTACTGCTGCACTTACACAGACGGACATTAGCAGTTTCAAGTCTTTTCTAAAATTCAAATTCTCGGCATGGTTACTCATCTCGGGTCTATCTTATTTCAGTCTCGAGCAAGTACACATACACACACGGCGCTGAAACAAAGAGCTGAAAAAGAGAAATAGAGCTGCTACGGGGCTGATCTCTATGATCTGCGAAAAGAGCTCGCTATATAGCTGTACAGAGTTGTAAGAGCTGCACTAGGCGGGCGCGAGACGAAATGCAGTGCAGGTCCTCGGGGGCATAACTGTACGGCGCTGTGGATACCCATAGAGATTAGATGCACCGGTTCCGTACGGTTGCATTGCCGCGGAACAATGCGACTTAATAGCCGAGGATCCGCCGCTCTACGTCTCTCTCTCTCTCTCTGTGTGTGTGAGTGTCTGTGTATGCCATCAGGCGAAATGCTGCTGCGATCGCGACTCTGTGTTTATACACGCATGTGCTTCACTTGTCTATCAAAGTAAGCATAGGATATATGTGCATCATATACGTGAGCGTCGGACACAACTGCCGGCATTGTAACTTACGTTCTCATGCGCTTTGAGCATCGTTATGTCTAGTCAGTGTTCACGGATATACGGCGCTGAGCCATCCGGTCAATTGCTCGACGTTTTTATTCGCTATACGGGATAATTCGAGGTAAAGATTTGTGTTTGCTAGCGAAAATTTTGCATATGAACCTGTGATATCAAATTTTCAATCGTACAAACGTATTTTTGTAAACAAAATTGTAGTATAATTAATTCGACGATGTGCACAAACATTTGCTGTTTATTGCGTGCACAATTCTTTCAATGGTAACTTTTTCATAAAATTTTAAAATTCTATATACTAATAAATGATTCAAATTTTATCGTATTTGAAAAAGTATCCTAAGTACGATCCAAAAAATTTAACACGAGATACTACATCGGGGCTACAACTGGATTTTGATTAATAGATATAGATACAGCAGCTACTATCTATTTCCCTTCCTCGTTTTTTAACTTGTTACGACTCCTGTCTATTCGAGCACGTTGTCTTCTGTGTGCTATTTCTCTACAAGATTTAATGTGAACAGTTATCAGTCCACACCGAATTAACACGCTCGATTTAACATTAATATATGAGCAGCTGGACGACTGGTATTAGATTAGAAAGGTAGAAATTTGTGCATGGCAATCTTCCGGTTTGACTGCATTACGAAAGTACGCATTAACGCTTTGAAAATTGCATAACTTACTAAATCCATCATTTATAATGAGGATTTTTTGTTTGTTTAATAAATATTTCTAAATAACAGCGCTTAAAGCGAGAAAAACTAGTGTGAAGCTGATTGTTCTATATTTTTTAACAATTATCTGCATTTAATGTTTGCTTTATTTTCCATTTACCATATATTGGTTACTCTAAACTCTAAGATTTAATCCGATGAACATTTAAACAAAATTCATAAAATAATATGCAAAATATTTATATACAAGAATAAATATATATGTGCAACTCTAACAAAACGTAATAGCGGAACAATATTTTTTTCATCAAAAAGCTCCAGTTTGTACAATGTTCAATTATGAATTGTAAAGCATTTCTATGAATTTATTCCACGCAAATGAACTTTCCATCTACTCTCGTTCAAACATATATACGACGTCCAATCTTTAGGCAAAGTTTCCTCGTATAGCGCGCATAGAGAGCGGCATTCATAAATAGTTACGATTTGACACAAAGGCGCATACAAGAGAATCAAGCATGTTCAGCTGTTTCGAGATGAGTCAGGTTTTGCTTTTTCGTTGGTCTCAAAAGTCTCGAGAATCAGTGAAGTTAAGCGATATATACAGAAACCAGTGCCGCCCGCACAGCGATTCGATATACCCAATACCTTCTCTCTCTCTCAAGGATTTATGCCTTGTAGCTCACGGTGCGGAGATACGGGTACATCATATACATAGATCCTGGCGGCCTCGTCGATATGGCCGAAATCCGAAAAATGAGCAGAACTCGTGCCGTTATCTCTCGCTCGCGTACTAGAATTTTAGCTTGACGAGAGAGAAAGAGAGAGAGAGAGAGAGAGAGAGAGAGATGTGCAAGTGCAACCTATGCCTACACACACATATATATGTATATACAGCGCACTAGCACACGGTATAAGGCTAAGTAACTGCGACCTTCTCCTCATATTACGGGTTTTGTGTGCGCGCATATATACGAATGTAAATAGAACACACTTGCGCGTGTACTTATACACGCGCTCGGCTCTCTCTCTCTCTCTCTCTCTCTCTCTCTCTCTCTCTCGTCCTGCGTCTGCAGTGTGCGCGCAATATGAGTCTCCCGCGCGCGAGAGAAGTCTGCTCGCCTATGTTGTTAAATACAGTTACATCAATTTTTTGAGTTCACCGGAGTTCACACGAAATCAAATTGAATTTCTGTTTTAGAGGCCTAGGAGCTCGGAGAGAGTGCGGAGGTGGTTATTATTATGTGCTTTGCGCGTGTGGCGCGCAGCTGAACTCAAAAACGCTTGTTCCAGTTCTGCATACGGAAGTTGTATTTAATTGCACGGACAGGCCCCTTTGTGTTGTTATGTATTATATGTGCGGCCGCCAAGACTGAGATATAGCGCTCGGCTCGTGTGATTGAAACAGATAAAATTTATAGAGTTTAATCGGTTTTGGGCGAACTGCTGCTGTTCGTGAGGGACGGTAGCGAAGCTGTTATATCCTGTAGCACAAAAGGAAGTGAATGGAAATAAATAGCGAAATGGCTTGAGGTACATTTGATTAGATTAAGCGAGTGCAATTGATTTAGATTGATTTCTCTATTTACTAAGTGCGTGTGGAATATTATAATTAATTCCCGTGTGCAGGTATAATTTTCTCTTGGGGGGATTGGATCAATATTATTATTATCTGAATTATTGATTTCAAACTATATTTATTTTGTACGACACTGCACAGATGCAAGTACAGGGTCCATTCCATATGGATTCAATGAACAAAAAAAATCGACCTCTTGGATTTTTTTCAAACTTTTGGATGCTAATCTACTTTGAATTTTATAAGAATCGTGTTTTTTGATTTTTGCACAAAAAATTTTTGGAGCTCTGTGGCGCCATAACAAAACAGCGTTATTCCAAAAATGAGAATGTACCTTTTTTCAAGTGAAAAATCAAGTCAAATTTGAATATGTTATTCAAGGCAACATACGCTATTTTTAAGTCAAGATGGCAAATATACCTTCTTGCTTCGTTCGGGGGATACGACTTCGTAAAGACAATGGCTATGTCTACACGTTTAAACCTCATGTGGGTTATATATATGCTGACTTGGGTGTCCGTTATTTACAAAGTTTTTTTAATATGAGATTGTCAGTTTGATATCGATACTTTGGTACAAAAAAACAAGTTTTCTACTCTGGAGAGCTCTGTATATTAGAATTTCACGTGTCGCCGCGCACATATTTTCCCCATATTATTTAAATGGGAATTTTTCATTTTTTAGAATTTATTTTTTTTTACTGATAGTTACTACAATCTAAGTCATTTATCATTCGTATATTGTTCGACTATATTCTATTTACAAGTAGAATTTGTTTTTATTTGGCTAGTACAGCACATTTCAAACCTGTTAAGTACTTAGAAATACCATTCTTTTTACCAATACTTTACGAACCATTTTTTGACCTTCTTCTAACATTCAGACGACCTTCTATATAATTCATAGAAAATGCTTTGGTTTAAAACAATAAACAACCTTTATACGTCATTTTTATTTTTATTTTAAAATGTTCGTCAATTTATTTATAATTTTTTAAATAATTATATTAAATTACTTAAATTGGAGAGTCGGGTTATTAGGTGTAAAAGACTAGATTTTAATTCATTTTTTTATCTAATTGCGTTTCAAAGTTGACCGAGAATATATTTTCATGTTAAAATATTCAACTCAATAAATTATTATAAATAAATGTGTTTTAAGGTTAAAAAATTTATTAAGCTTAACTATTAAATGTACCTTTATTTTCCTTAACAATATTCCCCTATTCCCTTTTTTTCCTAAAAAGGCAGGTATACGGTACGAGTGTTTAATGGAGTGGGGGGATTCCACATCGTTTGACTGTATTAGGGTTGTGCCACTTTAGGTAAGTATGTACGGTTACCACTTTAGAAAATCTTAGAATAATTCTACTAGTTGTAAAATAAATTATCTTCTTATACCTGAAAATCAGTTGTATATTATGTTTGTTTAATTTTAGGAGCAGGCACCTGCTGATCCAAGCAATTATCAGTTTTTGTTTAGCTCAAAGTTATGAGCAAAGGCTATTGGGGTCGCCCAAATACGACCCTTCAATAGCTTTCAAAATTTGCAAACAGTTCTGACATTGCTTGGATTAGCAGGTACTAGTTACCAAATACATATAAATTTTGATGTCAGAATCTGATACTACAATCTATATAATTATATTATTATAGTCTTTTACGAACATGCGACTATTTTTAATTTTTATATTTCTAATAATTTTGATTCACATTACAACTATAACAAGTTCACTAGCAGTGCTATACTTCTACAATTATTGTATTTATCGAGTCTTACTCGCAAGAATCAGTGCAAATACTTTATTCTAGCTTGGACTTTATTCTTCTAGTGGGAGAAATTTTTTAGGTATTATATATAATAATTATATGATACGCAATTCCATAATTACTTTAATTTAAATATAGTGAATATATCGTATACCAATACTTTACCGATATTGGTTAAATACTGTATGTTACAATTGACCATATAAATCAGTTATGTTGGGGGCATTTAATTTGTGAGATTAATTTATTTCATTTCTTACTGTAAATACATGTTCATGATCGATTTAAATTATGCCTTTAATTCGATAATGCTTTGTTATTTTCAAAGACTTTGAATCCATTTGAATTCTGTACATCCGGATTAAGATTTTTTTTAGCAGGGTAAAAAAGTGAGAAAAGTGTTAAAAAAAGGTTCCCAATTATTGATGAGACATTGATTAAAAAATTTATGAATAAATTGACGAACATTTTATCAACTTTAAATCAAATAAAACGTATTCCCAGTTAAAAATTTATCTTATACATAATAATGTCAATAGATGCTAGAAACTACTAAAACAATTCTTTGGAATCAATTAGAATTGTTATATGTATTGTAGGGGAGAGCGGGGAAAAACGACACAATTTTTAGATTTATTGGCCCTCTAACTATACAGATTATTAATTATTTGCTTCTAATTCACCTTAATAGAATAAATAAACTTTAAACAAAATCTAGTAATTTTTCTCTGGGTATATGAAAATAAAAGAACTTATCTAAATTCTGGCTGCGAAAATAGCTTAATCTCTTAGACTTTCTCAAAATGTTCGTCATTCTACACATTATATATATATATATATATATATACACCTAGGGGGGAGGGGGGAGTGTTTTATTGCCGAAGTGTAGGACTCCCGCGTACCTTCGGATTACCTACTAAACCCATCCCCTTGGTGCATAATACCACCTGTACTCATAATAATATGGAATATTAATGCGCACTGCTTACCTGAAACAAACTGGCCCGGCGTCGGCGCGCTTCCAAACGATATGAAGCTACCTAATTAGGTTACCTGCTGGCCCATTTTACATTTACTTGCGAAATAGTTTAATTCCCACTGGTATAAAAGAAGGTAAGAGACAGGGTGAAGACCACAGTTTTTCATAAGCCATCGTAAGTCACACATCGTGTTCTAAACATAGTCAGTCCCAGAAAATATTTGCTTGAATTTATTTTGCTGTTCTTTATATCACAAATCGCAGTTGTTGCATTGGACAATATTGGACAATATCGAACGGACTGCCGACATCAATCGGCGCGATGTTGGCGATGATGGTGAAACTCTTTTGCATCAAGCTGCGGCGGAAGGAAATGTATTGCTAGTGCAGCTTTTATTAGCAGGTGGTGCAGATATTTCTATTACCACGAATTCTTCTTCCACTGCTCTGCACATTGTGGCTGAAGAGAACCCGGATAACCCCCAGGACGTAATGAAAGACCTGCTGGAAAACGGCACGAACATCAACGCTCGCGACGAGAAAGACTTGACACCGCTTCTATGTGCTCTTGAGCATTGTAATCTAGAAGTTATCGAATTTTTGTGCGACAACGGGGCTGATTTCACCTCAAAGGATTATCAAGGCAATGGCGCTTTGCACCAGTTAGCTTATAATTCATATGGAGAAGTCGTTACATACGTTCTGGATAAGGGTGTCGATGTCGATATGAAAAACTGCCATGGTAAAGCAGCATTACATGTAGCGGCAGAATATGGAAGCACCGACCTAATGAACGCGTGCAATATTCTTTTAGAGAGAGGTGCAGACATC